>JAEKIV010000100.1:0-97694 GCA_016801325.1 Hypholoma fasciculare | reverse complement strand
CTTCGCAATGCAGGCATGTAACGTGTACTGTTCCCCGGAAATACCAAAATTACACGGGTAGCCCGGCACGCGCCCCATCAACAGGAATCTATTGTGTACGTGCTCCAATAAAGAGATGCCCGTAGACCACATATCAGAGTGAACATTGTATTTGCCTCTGGCTATCCTTTCGGGCTGCAAAAATCAATGGCTTAACATAAGCAAAGCTCCTTACAGCCATGTACAACAGTGTCCTAGTAAATGAACCCACGTTGGAAGTAACGAGCTCTCTAGAGACGCCAAAATCGCAGAGCGTGACGATGTCTTCCCGGGACAGGAAAATATTCGACAGTTTAATATCGCGATGGGTAGTTCTTTTAGCGTGAAGATATGCCGGGCCTTGAGGGATTTGTTGTAGTTGGGATCAAGTCAGCTCACGACAACAATTTCGAAGCTTGCGATTAAAATAAGAATTCAGTAATTACACCCTTTGCGATGCGGACTGCGGGCTTTTCTCCTACCACTCCGCTTATCTCTCTTACCCTGGCTCCAATTGATTATAATTCCCCCCCCCTCACAATATTCCATGACGATCTTGACCTCGCTGCTGCTCGAATTCACGATCAGATGTTATTTTTGTGGCGCGTTTCGGCGACGATCATTAGCTCACAGACTACCTGCCGAATCGAAGTCAAATCGCGCGTATTGAGAACCTTTCGGGCACAGGCCAACCCGTCCTGTTTGTCCATTACTTTGTACTGTGCCCCCTGCACCTTCATCCAGGCGGGATACAATATCAAAGTTGTCATCACAGGGGCGGAAGGTGGACGAGGAGAGAGGAGACGAGGAGGTATAGGAATGAGCTGCGCCAGGGTCGGAGGGAGGATGCAAGGAGGTGCCGGTGCGATGCAACGCAGCGCAATCGGGCAGAGGATCCCCAGCGGCATGCATTCCAACAAGGCAGGCCGGACGCCGGGCTATCCACGAGCTAGCCTGCCATGCGTGTTAAGCCAATGTCATCCGCAGACAGCGCATGCGGCCACAGGCTCGAGCGTGGGGGCGTAGGTGTTACATATCTCTACAGATGTTTATGTGCCCTATATTAACCCTCTTAACAGCTGACCTTGGAGAGGATGTCGTAGAATGAGCCTCCCTGGGTTCCGGCGACCTCGAGCTCGAGCACGGAAGGCTGGCGGGAGCCGTCGGATGAGGCAATGGTTCCAGCACCCCAGGGCGATCCTGTATACAACTATTAATTCTGCTTCAGGTCATTAAATTGAATCAAACGCACCTCCATGAACCTCAGTGATGTTGGTCAGCTGGCCAAGGACCTGCGAGTATCCCAGGGGGACGTAGATGATTCCGTGGTGGGCAAAGGTTGAGAGCTTGTTAAGCGCGGTGACCTCCTGTCCTCCACCGAGTCCGGCAGTCGACACGAAGATGCCGGCGTACTTGCCGGCGAGGGCGCCAGATGCCCAGAGACCGCCAGTCTGGTCCCAGAAAGCCTTTAATAGACGATATTTAATATTTTGGGAGCTTCAGTCAGACTGCGGGCCGGTGTATGCACCTTGAACTGTGCGGGCATCGTTCCGAAGCGCGTGTGGAGGAAGCCGTCGTATTCCGTGAAGGTGGCGGGAGTGGCGATCGGGTAATCGGGTTTGGCAGGGGCATGCATCAGTGTGAGGACGCTCTCGGGGAGAGTCTCGGTGACTCTGCATTGGATAAGTGACTGCACGTCGCGAAAATCAACGTCCTAACTCACTGGCAAATGGTAGCCTTCCCACCCTTTGCCTCAATTCCAGCCTTAACAGCTTCCGCCGCTGAAACATTTGTGTTAGATGTAATGTTGATCTGACCTAGGAGAAGGGCGTCCGTTTGGCGATGTGGCCGTACCTGGAGTAGATGACGACAGCGATTTTGGGAGACGACATGGTAGTTAGTAGATGGGGGATGTGGGGGGACTTTAGATAAACCTACTGATCGCATGGCACTTAAGTTCCTGGCGTGAGGTGGGTGGGCGAGAGATGGGGTGGAAGTTCCTAGGCTAGGTGAGGGGGAGGTACCCGTCTGACACGATCCACCGCTGTACGCGGTTCAATGGCGCAGACACTGCGCCGCTCGATCCAGAAGCTGAGGTGGAGAGCTGTGCGACCCACGAACGCAGGCCGAGCGCTTCACAAGCTCGCCTGCCCTCCGCGCTAAACCAGTGCCATCCCGCGGGTCGGCTGCCGTCTCTTACGTGGGGGTGTCGGTTCTGGAGCGAGATGGGCACGGCAGGAAACTTGAATTTTTAGTCCAGAAGAAGTGAGCTGAAGCGGGTACAAGGGCGAGGAGGAATGGTTGAGGGTTGAGCGAATACGAGGAGCCGGGGCTGGAGGCAGGGTATGAGGAGGTGCCCGAGTTGATGCTATTCCTGGTCCCGGTGGCCGACACGGAGCCGGGACTGACGAGAGAAGGGCTGAGGGCGGGGGATGCGTTGGGCGCGCAGGAGATGGGATGGACATTAGGAGGCGCCGAGGCCGGAGGCAGGGATCGGAGAGGTGCCAATACTGGTGCTGTTGCTGGTTCCGGTGGTCGACATGGAGGTGGGCCTGGCAGGAGAAGGTCCAAGGGCGGAGACGCGTCTCGCGCGCAGGAGACGGGACGGAGTCCTGCTCGAGCGGCGTCAATGTATCAACAGCTCAGCCGATACGCACCTAATTTCCTTTTTGCATCTCGTTCTCTTACTCCTCCTCCTCAGCAGGCCATCGAGGCGCTGTTCAGCACCGGTATTCGTGTACGCACCACCAGTGCATTGCAAATTGTAGTTGTGCATGAGGCGCGAAACTCGAGTTGTCGAATCGGTGGCGCGTGCGAGTAATTGTTTGGCGAGATTCGACCTTCCAAGATCAGTCTCTTTCTACCTTACCTTAATACTACATCAGTCAACCTACACCTCTCTGTCTACTGTCTTCAATCTCTGCAAGTACATCTCCTATCAACACAACTCATAATGTAAGTCCTTTGTTAACTGAATGATCTATTTCTATAATCTTTCTGTAGGATTCCTGCCGGCTCTCGCGTTCTGGTTCCAGTTCCAGACCCCGAGTGGCCAGGCCACTTGATAGCACACACCGGCGTAGTCCTTCAAATGCAAATGGGTGGGCCCTTAAATAATGTAAGATATTCGCTCTCGAATCCTCGTTTACACTATGTGTTAATTTTTGTAGCAACATTTCTACTACGTCAGACTTGAATCCAATGGCCAGTTGGTCTTCGTTGAAGGCAGCGAACTCGCTAAAATTGAGTATTTCATTTCGTTAAACGTCTTTTTTGAAGAACTCTAACACCGCTTCTGTAGATAAAACTCTTTTCTTAGTTCCTGACTGCGTAGACTCCCGCCGTCCTAGTTACCGTTTTGTAATGCGTGCCCAATGCACGTCTTGGCGATATTTTCTGTATAGTATTCGTTTGTGAATAAGCTAGTTTTCTTGTCGGTAATTATATGAGATGTTACCTGTAGAATAGACTTCAGGGCGTATGAATATCATGTGTGAATGTCATTTGAGTGAGTGTATTCACATCAAGTTTATATGGAATATTTCGCCTGTGATTCAGGTGCTTCTGCCTCTGGTGATTGAATGGGATAACAGGTTCACAACGCGCTTTTTACTACATAGACTTGGCATTTCAACATACGTAAATCAGCTAATCTAGCAGCTTAAAAAAATCGTGGCTGAAAGCTGACTACACATCTCATTAATGCGCAAGGGCGCGTATTCCCTAGCAAATTACAAACATAGCCATTATATATTGCACCGTCGGAGGTGTAGGTGAGTCTATTCTAAGTTCATATCAAACATTCCAGCGTCTGTGGACCTGGTTTTGTAGCTGACAGGCGGGTAAAATCGAGCATGTAAAACAGACCTACTGCCACATAAGTGTCATATGTAGAGACCTGCAATTAAGCTGCGTGAACATCAGATATCTCAGCTGTGGTCCACGTGTTTTTGCGTCTGGCAACTGAATGGGATATAATATTCAGATTACATTTATTACTGCACAAACTTCACGTTCTAACATATACTAACCAGGTAATATAATAGCCGAAGGATTTCGTGCCAGTGAGCTGACTAGATGCTTTATTCATGTTTCTTTACATGTGTTGCCAACAATTTTCGAAAACGTGACCTTTATATGTTGTACATTTGGCGGTGTACTAACTCATTTATTTCCATGTCTGCAAAGGTCCAATTCTCTGATGTACAGAAGCAAGCCCAGTCACTTGAAGAAGTGGTCCTGGAAAAATGCAGACAGTTGCTTGGAGATGACCACCCTGACACCCTCACTAGTATGACTAAATAATCTTGCAATTACATACAGTGACCAGGGGTTGTGGAAGCAAGCACAGTCACTTCAAAAAGTGGTCTTGGAAAAACACAAACAGTTGCTTGGGAATGACCACCCTCACAATCTTCAAAATATAAATAATCTTGCAAATACATACAGGCAACAAGGACTACACCAGAAAGCAAAAGCACTCAAAAACAAAGAACTCATAGCATAATAATATATTTCATCTGCACAACCAGCTTGCTTATTTTCTAGCTAACTTTCATTGCATTGTAAACACTTTCAAAGCTTGATTCAATATTCATTTAGTCTGTAAGTAGATGTACAAGTTGTATGCAGTGTCTACCATTCAAGAATATGAGTCTACCAAACTTTCTAAATATGCACAAATTAAAGCATGATTAAATAGCTTAGTCAAGTTTGACCTTCAATGGTGGGTCAACTATTGAGCTCTGTAAAACAATTTCAGAGATAAGCAAAAATTTGAAGTGAGTAAGTAAAATATTTTACCGAAATGAACTTGAGAATCTCATCAATGATGAGCACAGGTGCACTAATGAGGAGCACAGCCTTCCATTCAGCCCAATTAAGAGGAGTGATAGCAAACAGCGTCTGAAAAAAACAAGGTTAGTATGTACACACAAGATTCATGATTCACCCCATGAACTCACGGTAAAGAAAGGCACATAGAGGATCATGAAGTGCAGTGCCATGCTCAGCGCAATTGCACTGACGAGATACATGTTCTTCCACAGCGGCAGCCGCAGCAAGCTCTCATTCTCAGAGAGCGAGTTCATTGCGTTGAACATCTCGACAGTGACAAGGATCGAGAGACTCATCGTCGTCGCTGTGTGCGACATCTCATTCGTGAACATGCTGCAGCCGATCTCGGGAAAGGCGCTAGCACATTTATGGAAATGTGTCTGCAATAACAATGTCAGAGACTACTCCACATCATCTACAAAGTACACTCACGAGTTGGTAAAACGAGATCTGCGGGCCTCCGGTGTAGAAGATGAACCACCAGGCGTATCCAAACACAGTGGCGATACCGACATAGATGCCGACAACCATGTAGCGGAAGAACAACCACCTGCCTACGAGAGGCTCGCGGCTGTCTCTCGGCGGCACACGCATGATTGAATGGTCAGGCGGGTTGAAGCCAAGCGCAGTGGCGGGAAGACTGTCGGTGACGAGATTGACCCAGAGGAGCTGGACAGGGATCAGCGCCTCGGGCATGCCGAGGAGCACGGTGAGGAAGATCGAGACGACCTCGCCAATATTTGATGAAACTGATTCAGCATGTTAGTCTTCTTCTATACCAAATATTAAGGAAGACGACGCACTAAGATAGCGAATAAACTGCTTCGTGTTATTATAAATAAGTCTACCTTCTTCTACCGCCTTTTCAATCGTGGCGAAGTTTGAGTCGGCGAGGACCATGTCGGCCGCGAGCTTCGCGACATCCGTTCCACTGCCCATAGCCACACCGATGTCCGCCTTCTTCAGCGCAGGCGCATCGTTGACACCATCGCCGGTCTGTAAACATCACCTGTCAATAGAGCCCCAGAACGGAAAAGGATGGAGACCAACCATAGCGACAACCAATCCAAGTCCCTGTAGCAAATCAACCAACTGGCTCTTGTGCCCAGGCTCTGTCCTAGAGAACAAGCTCGCCCGCTGCACCGCCTGCACCTTCTCCTCGTGACTCAGCGCGTCCAGCTCACGGCCCGTATAGCTCTTGCCCGTCAGGTCCTCGTGGTCACCGAAGATTCCGATCTGCCTGCAGATAGTCTCCGCCGTGCCCTTGTTGTCGCCCGTGATGCAGATGACGCGGATGCCCGCTGCGCGACAGTTGGCGATCGCATCGCGAACCTCAGGGCGCGGAGGGTCCAGCATGCCGACGAGCGAGACGAACGTGAGGTCCTGTTCAAAGCGCGCGTAGTCCTTCGAGCTCTCGGAAAGGTAATGTGTCGAGTCGATGTCTTGCACGTCGCGGTACGCGAGTGCCAGTGTGCGGAGGCCATTTGTGCCGTAGTCGACGGTGCGTTGGAGGAGCGTGGCGCGGAGAGCCGGGGTGAGTGGGATGATCTTGCCGCCGTCGACGAGGACGGATGTGCACTTATCGAGGACGGATTCGGGGGCACCCTTGGCGAATAGCGAGCCGGTACCGTTCACGCGAACAAGGACGGACATCATCTTGCGGTCGCGAGAGAATTCGAAAGTGAGCAGGCGGGGCTTGATGGATTCGAAGTACTCGTTGACGGCATTTGCGCGGTCGGCGAGCGAAAGGCGGGCGAGGGACTTGGTTAATTCGCCGTTGCGACATCCAATCTTCTCAGCGAGAACGCGGAGTGCGGCTTCAGTGGGTTCACCAACGTTGCTATAAGAGTCTTTTTCCTATTGGGACATCAGTATCTTCGAATGTCATAAAAAGTGAAATAGTTTACCTTGGAATAGACAATCTTCGCGTCATTGCACAGAGAACTGATCTCCGCCAGGCGTTGTATAGGCTCAGACAGAAGTTCGGTGGTCACCTTTTCGCCGCCAGCGGAATAGATGGAGCCAATTGGCGAAAACGTTGAGCCCTCTACGGTGAAATCGCGTGGAGACCCAGTTTTGCCGTCTACGATGAGGAACTACAAAGAATCACTCAGTATATGCAAAAAAGATAGGCTAAGATGAGAACGTACTCGAGACACGCTCATTTGGTTCGTCGTCAGCGTACCAGTCTTGTCAGAGCAAATAACGTTTGTGCAGCCAAGGGTCTCAACACTGGGAAGATTCCTGACAATAGCATTCTTCTGCGCCATTTTCTTCGTTCCAAGAGCAAGGCAAGCAGTAATGACAGCCGCTAAGCCTTCAGGGATAGCAGCGACAGCGAGAGCAACGGCAATCTTGAAGTAATAAATGGCACCCTTGAGAGCTCCATGGTGGGCCGGGTCCCAGAAGTGACGAATGTTGACGAGCCACACGAGAATGCAGATGACAGTGATAACTTTAGCGAGAGTGTCGCCGAAGTCGTCGAGTTTACGCTTCAACGGCGTCTTCTCCGATATTTGGGTCGTGATCGACTTGTGAATGTCACCAATGGCCGTCTTCTCACCCGTGAACACGACGACCGCCTTCGCATTACCGTTTACCACGGTGGTTCCCTATAAATAGCCGAGTCAGGGAACAGGCGCCTCGGAACAAGTCTAAAATACGCACCGAAAACAGCATATTGGTCATGTCCTGCTTGACAGCCTGGGCGTCGGGGACGGCTTCAATAGATTTGTGCACGCTGACACTCTCGCCGGTGAGAATAGCCTGGTCGATGCGGAAACTGCTGGAAGAAATGGACAGCAATCTGCAATCCGCGGGAATTTTGTCGCCGACGGCCACTGAGATGATATCGCCGGGGACAAGCTCCGAAGCGTGGATGCGAGAGGTCTGTGAGGAGCGAACGACCTTTGCCTCGTCGGGCGAGTACTCTTTCAATGCCTTGATAAATGTCAGAATTTTTATAGGAAATGTAGACAGGAGAAGGGGACTGACATCAATGGCCTTCTCTGCGCTCGACTCCTGGATGACACCGACAGCGGCATTGGCGACGAGAATGAGAAGGATGACGATGGGCTCGACGAAAGGCGTCCACCAAGTTGAACCCTCTGATGACTCCTCGAGTAATGCTAGAACAAATGACACGACGGCCGAGCCAAGGAGAATAAGCACGAGCTGGTCCTTGAACTGCTCCAAGATAAGTTCCCATAGGGGAGTTGCAGGTTCTTCGGGAAGTTCTTAATAACGATGAGGTCAGTAAAGAAGATACAAGGCTAACAGCGGTCGAGAAGATAAGAAACGTCGCGAAAAAGTTGACATGCGCGAAAACAACTGCTCTCCCCTGGCGGTGAGGTCGAGATGATCACAAAAATACAAGTCCTCTTCAGTCTCCGATTACCCTCGACGCTAATGGTATCAGCGGGCAACCTTGGAGAATAGCTCCACACAAAAAAAGGGAAAAAAATACGTAGAGCAAACAATATTCACCGTTCTTTCCGTATTTGAGAGCGTGTTCCACGATTTGCGTTTCTGAGAGGCCTCGACCGACATCTACTCTGTAGTAGTCGAGGACTTCATCGGGCGTGTGTGTCCAAGGAGCTTCCATTCAGGAGTCCAGAACGTGCAGAAGGCGAGATAAGGGGAGATGGAGGGTATAGACGGGAATGGGGACGGGGAAAGATTCCAGCTTACAGAAATAATCGCTGAACACGCGTCAAAATATCGGTGCACACGTGCGAAAGGTGACGTGGCGGATTTCTCAAAGTTTCGATCGCGCTCTCCGGCATTCGAACGGTGCATTCGCGGTGCGTACTCCTCAGTCCCACAGACCGGATGAGTGGATATGGGCGTCGCGGAACAGCGAGGAAGCTCGAGGAAGCTGCAGATTCTGCCAACCGAGCCTGGATTTCGATTTGAATGACGCTATCGGGTTCCACGGTCCCTGCGCATCAATGCAATTAGCAGCTGCGCGGCGGATGCCATAGCTGCCGCTCAACATACCTGCCTCTGCTGGGCTCTCAGGACCCAGCGTCCACGAGGGCTTCAGGAAATAGCGCGCTTTATTTGTTAGAACAGAAAGTAAGCTTAAAACACCAGCGACGAGAGCAAGCGCTTCAGAGGCGCCACATGGCAAACAAAGGACAATAGAGATTAGGTTGGCGGCGCTTGTGATGAGGTACTCGTGCGCTGACTGACTCGGACGGCATTGCAAGCCCTCCTTTTGTTCGTTCGACATCCTGGCGTCCTCGTAAACCGCCGAAATGGGCAACTCTTCCTCATCGGGGCGGGGACACCACGACGAAACCGTCGACTACGGTGCTCTCGTGCCCCAGGGCGTTTACACCGGTCCCAAAGACTGGAACCAGCCTATCGTCTCCCAGCTCATTGTGGCCCGCAAGCTCGCGCCATTCTACCGCCCACTCGAGGACTACGAAGAATCTTGGGACGAGGACCAGATCCTCGCTGCACGCAAGGAGCTTCCGGACCCGGACAATGCAGACTCTGTCACACGAATAGAGGCAGCCGCCACCAGCCATCGGTCAAAGCGTCCGCCCTCGGTCAAGGAACCTTCTCGCGCCGATGCGCTGGTATATAGAGGCGCTGTCGAGTGCCCCATCTGCTTCTTGGTCAGTCTGTGCACTGCCTGTCTAGTGCACTGATGCTGATAGCAATCGCCAGTATTATCCCCCCAATATCAATCACTCGCGGTGCTGCGACCAGGCTATCTGCACTGAATGCTTCGTGCAAATCAAACGTGCTGAGCCGACAACGACACACATCGTTTCTGAACCAGCGGCGTGCCCGTACTGCGTTCAGGACAATTTCGGAGTGGTCTATAATCCCCCCCCCTGGCGAGCTGGACTTGGCAGTGAAGGCTCGGTGCGTTTCACTACATCATAAATGTCCTATTACTCATTTCCTACCTTCTCTAGAGTACACTCTGGGCTGACGCACCACGCTCAACAGAGCCTAGCGCTCCACCGACCCACAAACGCCGGCAGAAGAGCTTTGGAGCGGACAGCCCCGAAGTCGTCACCACAGGTACGGCTGACCGTCGGGAGTATCGGACGAGCCAATTCCTGATATGCCTGCAGATCAAATTCGGCCAGACTGGGAGGCCAAACTCGACGCCGTCCGCGCTGCAGTTGCTCGGCGGGCTAATAGGAGAATCATCATGCGCCAGGTTGGCGACCGCCTTATACCGGTGGGTGTGACCAGCGGTCGCGTACACGCGCTTACTCCGGAAGAAGCGGCTGCTGCGGGCGCTGATGCGAATGGGACCCGGCGAAGTCGGAGGCGACAAGCAGCGCAGGGTGCGCCGTTGGAGCAGTTCATGGGTATGGCCGGGCAAGATCTGGAAGAGGTGAGTCCACTTGCAGATATATTTAAATTCAGAGTTAACTTGTTATATCCAGCTGATGCTCATGGAGGCGATGCGACTGTCGTTGTTGGACCATGAAGAGCATCAGCGCAAGGAAGCTGAGGAGAAGAAGAAACAGGAAGCCGCTGCTGCCGCTGCCGCAGGCCACGGCTCATCAGCAACAGAGGGTGCGAGCACCTCTGACGCACCTGGACCATCGTCGCCTGGCCCGTCATCATTGGCAACCCACTCCGCGGCCCCCAGCTCCTCTGATCTAATTTCGTCGGCCTCGTCAACAACTCCGTCACCGCGTAATGCTGACTCGCGGGACTCGCTAGCGCCGGCCCGGAAATCGTGGTCCCTCTCGCGGAGCCGCACGCCACCTCCGCCGCCTGCGAACCCTGCTGGTAATGTGCCGATCAGCGAAGAGAACCAGGCCGCGTGGCGGAGTCGCGCGGCAAGCCCGCCCGCGTTCAGCACGCTCAGCGCGGCGCTGACTGCGACATCGACCGCCGCAGCGTTCTTGGGCTCGGCACCCGTATCGAGGAGCGTCACGCCGGAGCCCCGGGCGCGGACACCCGTGCCGAGTATCACTGTGGGGGGCAAGCAACCGGAGGCTGCGCCTGTTGCGAGTTCCTCTGGGCTTTCGGTCGACATTGGGGCGGCGCGTGCGTCGACTTCTTCAGTATACACGGGTGGCGGACCACCGGAGTCCACCGATTTGGCTTCGGCGACGTCGGTGGAGAGTGGCGAGACCGGAGCGGGTGTCGGGGCGTCCTACGACTCTTTGCATTCGTCGCCGGCGTCAAGGGCATCGTCGCTGGAGCATGAGAGACTGCTGGACAGAAGCACACCGGACTCGGATATGTCGAAGGTGGGCGGAAGGCCGAATGAGACGGGGATGGCATATTTAGAGGAGGTTTCGAGGTGAGCATTCGGGTTTGCGGAATGCTTTGGTGGTGGTATTAGTTTTGCTGCTTTCGTGGATTTCTTCTTCATCTCGCTTTGTTAGGGTGCTATGAAATTATTTTATTTCTTACTTTTAAGTTTCATGGCTGCTTTGGATCTATGGTTAACAGCCCTGATAATATGCGTCTAGATAAAGCAATGACCGTGATGGAATACATCAGTCGTAATGTTGACACTCGGACGTGCTGGTATCGAATATTCACCTGCACAGTCATCCAGTGAGCGAAATATGTTCTTTTTTCGCACTTCCACCCTCCGCTTTGACAGTCAGTACGGTACTTCATCCCTACGTACTGCCTCTTTGACGCCCATCCCATGATGCCCACCTTACGCACACTGTCTACGATACCACGAACGACACCCACCGGCATCATTTCTTCCAGACAGACTGGAATCTCTTAATTCAGACCCGATAACAATCTAAGCCTAGTCGCCCGTTCCTGCTTCCCATTGAAGTACATACCACTACTCATTGTTGCTTTTTGTAGCCTATCTTATCTATGTAGACTTTGTTTTCATTAGCCCTTCATGATTTATAGCATTGCGTGGGTTTGTGGCCAGTGCCACTTTTGGTCTGTCTGGGTGAGCGAACGATTGACCTTGTTGCTGCATTTGCTTTCGGATCCGGCGATGGCAGTGCGGGGACGACTGCGGTTTCCCATATCACACGCTCGGAATACCAGGTCACTTCTTCTCCGTATGGCCATCTTCTCAGTGCTGGTGTCTTCCATGGACAGCATTCGCAGCGACAAACACAGACCTAGTCCGACAATAGGCACCACAATGATGGCATGATCGGCTTGCCAAGTGGAACTTGGAGGCAGTGAGCTGGGCTGCTTATATCGGCGACCCCGACGGCTCTGGTGAGCCCTCACCCTATCCCGCCCACCACACCATGCACTCCGCTCCCGAAGCCTTCCTGCTCCTCACACTCCCCGACGTCGCCCTCGCTGGGCCCGCGCTCAACCCGGCTTCTGGCGCGCTCTATCTCGAGGGTGTCTCGTTTCCGCAGGCAGAACAGAGCGAGGACACCCCGCTCTACCTAGTCGCGCGACTCGGCGTCTTCGAGACGCCAATAGATCCCTTATGCACCGTCACACGCACGGACGGGCCCAAGACGCGCACGTACCGCTTCTCCGCGACGCAGGTGGACCCGGGCGAGTTCACGCTGACCGTACCAGGCCCATTTGTAGAAGGTGATGTGCACACAGACCAGGTCGACGCACTCGAAGGCATCCTCGCCGAATATGTCGCCGAATTCCGCAGTGGCGGCACGGGCGCCGGCAGCGTCGTCGCCGTCGAACCCCTGTCGGCAGGCCAGGCGCGCGCGATCCACGGTGCGGTGAGCGACAACAAGGATCTGCGAGGTCACCTCGTCATGATCAATGAGGATACGGGCGAGATCATCGGGGACATGGAGGATCGGTTCCGCATCCAGGAGGACGCGGTTTTGAGCGAGGCAGGGCACGAGAATGACCCGGTTGTCATCCACATCCCGGACGACTACACGCGCGAGTCGGACAGGCGCGCGCTGGAGGCCTTTGCGACGATTATCCCGCCCGACCAGCGCAACTGGATCAGCACTTCGGCGAACGTCGTCAGGTAAGGCGCATATATCTGCTGGCTCGTGCATATACTGAGAAGCGATTTGAACTAGTCATGCGATCTCGATGACCACTAGCCTGCTCATCAGCACAATATCAGCCGGCGCCTCTTTGTATGTGAACCACTCCAGCCCGTCGCCGCACCACCCTGCTTCCCGTACGGCGACGCCGACAGGCGGAACCGGCTCATCCAGCGCCCCCGGCACACCCGGCGCGCCGCCGCTCCCACCGCGCGCGCTCACGTTCCTCACCTCCGCGAAGACACGCAAGAACCTCTCTAGCGTGCATGCGCTCAGCGGGCAAGCCGTGAAAGTCTCAAACAAGACCGTCGGTCTCATCGACGCCATGATTCGCCGCGCGATGGGCGCGAAGCCCAAGCGCCAGAAGTACTTCCCTACCGGCATCCCCGCCTCGGGCGCACCCAGCTCAGGCCTGCTCGTCCCAGGGGAGAAAGGCCCGTCGCGTTCATCCTCGCGTAGTCCGTCGCCGTCGCCGTCTCCGCGGCTCGTGCCGCCGCCATACACAGCGGCGGGCGGCGAGAAGAGTGACGGGTACCCACCAGATAAACCCGCGCTGCCGCCGCGCCGCGCGACGTCGCCTGCACCGCCGCTGGGAAAGGAGGCCAGCACGGACCCGGTGGCGTTCGCCCCATACCAGCCCACGGCGCAGGGCCCGCCCCCTCCTCTCCCTGAGCGGAAGCTCAAGACGAAGGACCACATCCTAATCTCGGCAGACCTCATCCTATCGACGCTCGACGACTCTGCGCGCCGCGTACTTGATGCGGGTACGGAGCAGATTGGGAGGGTCATGGGGCACAAGTAAGTCTGAAATGTACTGCATGTATGCGCGCTGGAGGGAACTGATGCATTGCACTTGCCTCGCAGGTACGGGCCACAAGCCGAGGAGTCGTCGCTGTATATAGCTGGCACGGCGCGGAACGTCGGGCTCGTATACATCGACATGAGTGGTATCGGCCGCCGGGCACTGCTGAAGAGGGCGGGCAAGACTTTCCTTAAAGCTCGGCTCTCCAGCAACGACCCTGCTGTGTATCCCGTCCCTGGACAAGCTCCAGTCCCCGTTCCGACACCTCGCAAATAATCAAATATTTAGCCTCCAATTATCATTATGTGCTCTATCTTCGACTCATCTGCATTTTTTTCTATTCAATACTCACCTCCGAAATGTAAAAGGACACCAATATTGGCACAATAACTACATACGAGTGTATCAACACACGACAAATCCAAGCTAGCATTTCATGTACCGTAACAGCCTCATTCAATGCACAAATGTACAGCAAGTTTTGTGAACCCATAAATAAGAAACTAATATACATAGAACTATATAATCCGTTCCTCATAGCGTAATGTAAGCATCCATTATCTCATAGCGCGTCGAAGTTGATATGATGCGACGCCCGCCGTCGCTCTTGCTCGTCTTCTCTCTGCAAAGGCACACCGTCAGAAAGCACACCCACATAAATTACAACGCACATACCTTCTCGCTCAGATGTAGCACGAGCACAATGCCCGCAAGCATAAACATGGTCGCGACGACCGTCACCGTCACCCACGGGATCCACTCGCCAGGCCGTAGGAACAGCTCGCGCTTCCACTCGCCCTCATCCGCCGACGGTAGGATGACCACCTTCGAATTCGGAATCACGCCCTCCATGTTGATGTAGTGCTGTTCCGCGTGCACCGTCGTGCCGACGAATAGGTTCTCGATGTAGTTGTTCGTGCGGCCCAGACCGAAGAACGAGTATGGGGTCTGGATGGACTGGTACGACGTCTGCGGCAGTTGGCCGACCTGTGCCGCGGAGCGGTGCCCAGCCGTGTCAAGGACGGTGTATTTGTATGTCGCCCCTGAATAGCTCACGCCGAAGGGCTTAAAGTAGCGTTTAGGCAATGCTAAACATGTGCGAGGTGAACCGACTCACAAGGTATGCGGAACCGTTGGACGTGTAGCACCAGCCGTTATTACAGGCTCCATTCAAAACTGTAAAGAAGCCAGTGTAAGGGGCGCTCAGGATAACTGTGTTGAATTACCTATGGCTTTAAGGAAAAATGCATCGTAATAGAAATTGTTTTGGACAAATAGGAAATTGCCTTGCCCATCCGACCCTGTCCGTTGCACCATGACATCTAGAGTGCCCTGTAGATTGTAGGTCAGTGTTCAGATTGAAAAAAAAAATCGGCCAAGTTAAACCTACGTCTTCGTCCAGATCCAAGAAAGTGAGGGACCTGGCATCTTTGACCAATTCTAGCGCTTTCACACCTGTATTCGCGACAGACCAGCCCCGGCGGCCGGCACCGCCTTGCACACAACCAGGAACACCTTTAGCGCACGGAACCGAGAAGACGAGGTTTGGGATGTGGTCCTTCCCCGAGACAGTGATAGCGAGTAAGTCTGGAAAGCCGTCCAAATTCGCATCACCGAGCTTGAAGGCGACAGGTAATGAGGGATTAAATGTCGTGTCTTGGACAAGTAATGAAGGCGTCTTCGGGAAAAGCGAGGATACAGCGAACCGAACGAACGCCTGCATACCGAGGACGAAAGTGAGTACTTGACAGAAGAAAGTGGCCGCAACCTTACGTCATTGGTCGGGCTGTCGCTCAAGTTGAATTTGAAGTTTGGATCTGCAACGCAAAGGTCTTCGGGGCGTCTACACACTCGGGTTCCTTTCTTAATCCCCGATTCGGTAGTTGAGGTACAAAGAGGGAGCTGCTGGTTGTATGCAATGTTGATATAGCAGTCGCTTCCGACACCGCTTCTCGAGACCGACGAGCATGTCGGGAAGATTAGGTCGATGGTACCATCGCGATCTATTGATTCAAGTTGAGAAAATGAAAACTTTGGTCGATAGATAAACATACCAATGTCGGCAAAACTAATGGCTTGAGTGCCAGTCGGTAATGCACCTTGCTGGGAGAGCACGAACCCGTCGTCTTTGCGGTTTACCCATATCTGGTACGTCTTGCCTCCTCGTCCATCACTGCACACTAAGAATACATCTACAAATTTCATAAATACAGAACATGTCAGTCCCTTTACATTCGACATACCAGCAAGACAATCTCCATCAAGGTCAACCACAGCGTTGCTGTGAGGATTCGCCAGTGTGCACTGTTGTCCTCTAAAGGGCGCGTTTTCACTGGAACATACGAAATATATAATTTGGTCCATCAAAGATAAGACTAGAGCTTACAGTCTAAACAGAGTGGATTCTGCAGCTGTGTTGTTCCAAATGTTCTGCCAGACTTGGAAAGGTGAACCCGAACTGCCTAGCGAGTCCGGTGTTATTCCAAAAAGATCTATCTTCATGTCACCATCGATGTCAAGTGGGATTGGCTGAGGCATTGCAGAAGGTGGCAGTATTAGCGGATTATCTGTGTTTGGCAAAAGTGAATAACAATAGCGTTGAAAATCACATCTCAACATACCAAATCCGTCACCAACAAGAGAGGGATATAGAGTTAAGGAAAGCTGATTATAACTCCCGCTTTGACTCATAACAAGGAGATCCAATTTCCCTGAATGCGTGAAATCTCCAGGAACCACATTGTACACACTTGTAGGGTGTTTAATGGAATGCGAATTAGTGAACGAAAAAGATTCTGCATAAACATATATATTAGGGCTGTAATTGAATGGATTTGAGAGACTGTACCATGGTTCCAGTGATACACAGAGAGTGTCTTTTGGTCAGAGCCCAAAACGAGGACGTCCAAACTAACATTTGGCGGAAGTTCGTGACAATGCCATGAATATTGGATCAAATGACGCACAGTTGATCCCCGTTAAAGTCTCCAAATGCCACAACTCGTCCCTCTCCACTCAATCCCAAAGAACCAGCATCGATTAACGAGTTTCCACTGAAGCGTTTCGGAGGAAATGGCCAAATGGCGACCGTTGGAAAGACAAGACAGGCCACGACGATTAAAAGTGAGGTAGCAGTAGCACCTCTCCGTCGTCCTGCCCTGTCAAAGGGCATTATGGGATTTGCAAGCGCAATATACGCGTCAAAGTTTGTTGGGTCGAGCTCAAGCAGCGTCGCCCTCTGCACGTCGGTCATGACGCGGCAACAGCCGCAGCAATGTTTGTTCAACGATGTGGCTATGCTCTCTGATAGCTCTTGCTTTCAACCTCAACTCGACCTCTAAATCCTAGCTTCATCCGCCCCTTGGAATTGGCCCACTCCACCTGTTTCTAGTTATATGGACGCAGGACTCTCGCGCACGCATTCTATGTGATTATTTACTCTGTTTGTCCGTTCTATCTCAATCCGCAACAAGCTTCTCGGTTTATACATATCTCTGCCGCAAACTCAAAGGGCCACCGCTCATGAATTCATCTTGGTCCGCATCCAGCGGAAGACACTGGGCATGGAAATGATTACTGTCAGTGTGAGATTCAAGAGCTCGAACATGGTCATGTGTCTATTTTTCCGGGCAGTCTGGCTGAGTGTTTCTTTCTCTTTCTTCGATGTCAAGGACATGCCAACCCAATACAATCCAGCCTTCGGTTTATCGACTACGCGGTTTCCTCATTCTGCTCTTTGACTTGGAAGCTTTCGGAGTTTTTGCCTGGTCGCGCCGCTGCTGCTGTTGCATAACGTTCTGGTCAACTCTGGAGTCTGGAAATCCGAATGACGTATAATCTTAGGCGTTGTGCCGAGGATGTTGATCCGTGTCATTCTTCGTTTAGAAAGATGCGGCCACTGGAAGTCGGTGTACAGTTCCTCTTGTCGGGCTGACTTCTCCTTCCTTTGGGATGTCGTCTTGTGGTAATCTGATATCGATCCAATTGGACCGTCATGCGACCATTCTTTTCAGCTCTGCTGACCTATTCTGAAACGCAGGAGCTTGTCTATGGTCTCGATATGTGCGTCTAGTTCAAGAAGCAGGCGTCCAAAATGTTTTCATTTAGGCACAATATGGAAGCGCAATACATCGGTCTCGAGCTCCCGACAAACATTCGGGCCATGGATCTATGATAGGAATCCCTCCTGCACCAGTCTCATAAAAGGCGCCTCGCCGTCACGTCAGACTTCATATTGCAAAATCAAATTCGCAAAACCAAACTTCTACAGCACCCGCATAATGAAGCTCTCCTTCGTCCTAGCTCCTCTTGCCCTCATCTCGTCCTTGGTTTCCGCCCTCTCCGTGTCTTATGACACGGCTTACGACAACGCCGGCCAATCCCTGGACACGGTAGCGTGCTCTAATGGCCCAAATGGCCTTGAGACCCGTGGATTCACGACTTTCGGCTCGCTGCCCACGTTCCCGCGCATCGGAGGCGCGCCCTCCATACTCGCCTGGGACTCTCCCAACTGCGGCGGGTGCTGGAACCTCACCTACGTCAATCCACAGGGAAAATCTAACAGCATCGTCATCACGGCTATCGATGTCGCCACGCCCAACTACAACATTGGATTGAAGGCCATGAACCAGTTGACGAACAACCAGGCGGTGGCCCTTGGAAGAGTTACAATAACTGCGGCTGCACTTCCCGCATCTAGCTGCGGCCTTTAATCCGAGGACGATGGATGACGCTCAGTGGACAAGTTCGACATCGAACTCGTTTTCCTTTCGCTACGTTTCACTAACGGTCACTTGTACATACTCGGACCAAATCCATTAAAATTGTACTACTTACTTTCGATGTTGGACTTTTTTGGAACTTTTTCCTAATTTACAAAAAAAAATCCTCTTAGCAATTGTATCAAGGTTTCATTTTAGCAATGCTACAAATGCTTCATGTGTGATGATTGTCTTTCCGGGAAGTACTTATGTGCACACCTCGATTTTGTCGCCTATTAGTGTTCACTCTTCCGAATCAATATAAATATAGGTCCTTAGCAATCGAATAGAATGTTGGATCAAATTATAAAATGTGATGTGTACTCTACTGCAATGGAGTTGCGCCAGTAGTTAGTACCGAGAAGGGGAAGGTACGTTCAGAGCTTGCTTTCGAAATGACCGACACAAATAATTCAATTCAATTTCGTCGCTTACAATAATGCATTACTGGCATAGTTTCTCCAGTCCTAGGTGGCATACATTACTGGTAGCGCGTTACCATACGAAAAGCCTTGCGGTCATTAGCTTCATAGTTCAAATCTATCTTACTACAAATACAAAAGCCCTAGATATCACAGGAACATGTATGCACCGAAATAAACAATAGAGGGGTCCGCAGGTCCTAATCATAAACTTTGAGGGCTCATTATCTTCGTTCACGAACCTTGAACCAGACGATGGCGATGACTCCAAATCCAAATCCAAGGATATATGCCATCAATACCAGCACATCGCGGTAATAGTTATTATCTCCAAATCCAAAGAGCTTTAGGACGCCAAGCGAACGCAGTCAGAACAAGGATACAAAGAAGTAGGTGGCACGTACAAGGTTCATAATCAAGCTCGCTGATATGCTGACAGGAACACCCTGCAACGTGTCTTCAATCATTAAACCAGAGCCAACTTCATTCACCGAGAGCGCTTCCAGAGCGTACTTCAGCGGGCAGAGCCATTGAAGCCATCGCAGAACAGGTGGTATATCGTTAAGATGGACGAAAAAGCCTGCAAAGGTCATCTGGTATAGGGCAGACAAGGCCGACAGGAGGATGGCGATGCCACCGTTTTGAAACAGTGTTCCTAATAGAAAATTCTAGACACCGCGGGAAGTCAGCTAAGTACTGCAAGACGATAGGAGAAAAAGAACGCACAAAAAGGGTCATGCATAAGCTATATAGAGCTAGAATTAAAATGAACTTGAAGAAATGAACGGCCTCCGGAGCCAGCCCCGCCATCCAGTAAGTGCTTATAATTAGATGAGCACATTTCGTATGCGTACACGGGCGTGTAAAGGGAGGTTTGCTTACATGGTCGAAACAATGATCGTTGGTATCAACCTCAAAGGCACTACATCAAAGAAGAATCGAGATAGTAGCCAGGCAGTGGGGCTGCGAAAAGGCATTTAGGAAGATGATGAAAAAGAGAAGTCTTATCCAGTTACCTGTAGTATGAACTGGCTCTTTCACGTAGGAAAAGGGACCGAATTTCGACCAAATTATACAGAGCACTCAGAGACGAGAATGCAATAAGAGAACCCTGTGGGTATCATGATTAGATAGATTGTCCTTTAACAGAACCACGGCGTACCAGGAAGAATAAGCACCCGACTCGAGATTGAAATCCTGCGATAGTGATGCCAGTATGAAAGTATAGGCCGCCTACATTAAACGTTAACCACTTATACTGCCCAACGAATCTGGAAACACAAAAGGCTCACCACAGAACACGCCAAGGATAGCAGCAACGAGCACATGGGCGAGGAAAAGCGTCTTGTCACGCTTCAACATCTTCCATTCTCGTCCACATAGATACTGAAGTTGTGTCAAGAAGGTCGTCTCGTATCCCGATCGCAGACCGCTCGGCGTCGTTCCTGAGGACATATACATGTCCATCAAGGCTGGTCCCCCCTTTTCATCAGAGGAATCGGTGGGTTGGTCTACTCCCTTGTTCGGCAGATTGGCATCCGATCGTTGAATGGGAATATTTTCGTCCGATGTCGAGTTCTGCGATTTCTGTAGCTGGAACAAGCTGACGGGGGGATCACTGGCGACTTCCAGAAGATATTCCGCAACATTGTAGCCTTGTTGATATACAGGTGCTATACCGGCAGCGACAGTAGAAAAGTAGTTTGCAGGTGTGAACCCACCGGGTCCTGAGTACAACGACCGCCCGTGTGACAGGAGCAGGACCAAGTCGAACTTTTGATATAATTGAGAACTAACGATTTGTAAACGTCAATCCTTCGGGGATATGCGAAGAATTGCATACCTGGGCTGATGTATTGACGCGATAACAGGCGTAGGATTGACTGGATCATGTGCAATGGCGTGCAGAACGTCCGCCACCCGAGCTGCGGATACCGAGTCTAAACCGGATGTGGGCTCATCCAGAAGAAGCACGTCTGGACTTGCGATGAGCTCAAGGCCAATAGTGACCCTACGCATCTCGCCGCCGCTGATGCCTCGCGCTTTTGCCCCAGTGACATCTCCGATTCGAGTGTTCCTGATGGCCGATATACCCAGCTGGTTGAGGAGAATATCGACGCGCTCTTTCTTTTCTTTGTCAGTCACATTTTCTGGAAGCCGGAGACGCGCCGCGAATAGAAGGGCTTCGAAGACGGTCAGAGTCGCAGGTAGGATGTCTTGCTGTGGGACGAATCCAATCCGGGGAGCTCTGTCTTGAGACCAAACGCCGAAGTGACCTGTAATATTGCCTGCTTTATTCTTGGCCGCGAGAATCTCCACCAACGATGTTTTACCCGCGCCTGTCAAATTATCACACATATGTGAGTTTCGTTTTTTCAGGAAAAAATCACACAGCGTACCACTGGGACCAAGTATTGCCATCATTTGACCTGGGAGAACTTTTCCGCTCACATCATCGAGAATGGTTAGATAGTTGTTGACATTACTCTCGGATTTTTGAAACGGCCGAGTAAATGTACTCTTGTGTGAATTTGGCACCATGTAGCTGAGGTCTGACCAGGCTACGGAGGAAGTGTTCCGTGAGATAGTGACCCCGCTTCTTCTTGCCGCGCGTTGGCGTCGCAGTCCCAGGAGAAGGAACAGAAGAGCGGCGACAGCAAGGGCACCGATGACCACTAATCCGGCAATAACTCCACCACCGAGAGATTTAGACGTATCACTGCTGCTCGATGCCGTGTTGCCACCTCCGCCGTCTATCACATTTTGACGGACACATTCTCCAAATATGCAGTCGTTCAGCCCAAGACCTGACGACCCAAAAACTTCTTGGATAGTTTTTTGAAGGAAACTGCATGTCGCAGAATTGGAACTGGGGTCAACTGCACCGCAATCAATGGTTAGGGTTCCATCGAGCTGGTCGATTGTAGCCGTAAGATTCAGTGACGGAACGCCACCACAAAAGGACGTTCCAGGTCGGCAAGTGCATCGCAGGTTTGAGCATTGCCAGTTTGCACTACCATCATTTGCCGTTCCGAGATCCTGAGTACATGTATCGGCTTCGCAGAAGAATTGTTCGACGCCATCATAGAAAAGCTGAGCAAATGTTGTGTTTGCGGCACCAAACGAAGTGGTATTCGGTATGGGACTGAAAGCGGGCTGTAACGTACGCATAATGTTCAAGGTTGAGGACAAGGGGAATATTGCCTGCAAAGTCGGATTCTGTGGCACGAAACTATTTCCAACGCGTCATCGCATGAATGAAAGGAACACACACCTGTACATTGCAGCTCATTTGGCTCGATGCCCAGACCCGTGCTTCTGTATTGCAAACCATGGTATCGTTGCCCGTTGACTGTATCGACGCTGATGCTGCAACAGTCCCAACGGCGCTAAACGCAGTTTGGCACGTATTCGCAGTTTGGCATACGTTACAGCCAGTTCCAGTCCATCCAGTCTCGCATGAGCAGCTTGAGGCCGTCAAGTTTGCGAAAGATCCACCCAAGGCAGCTAGGGGGCGCTGAGAACCCTGGAAGATGGTACCTCCACAGCCTGGTTGTGCGCATGTTGAACCACCGAAGCCAGTCGGACAAGCACAGGTGGAACCGTTCGGCGTCCCATAGTTATCGCACCTTTGGGCATAAGCATAGAGGACAAGAAAAGAGAGGTAGCCTAGTTCCTTGATCATCCTGTATTGATTGAACCTGAAGTTGACAAGTTGAATTCTGACGTCCTTCCTTCAAGTCCTTCAAGTAGTCGACGAAAGATGCTGCATGCGTTGAATTGAAAGTATAGCGTGTGGTAATGAAGTTAAAGCGCAGCAATGCCACCTCTTCCTATAGTCCTGAGGGAAATCAGGAAACTGCCCCAGTATTAATATCTCGCCATTGGCATGGCATGGGGCAAGTCGCGGCAAGTGCATTTGTGTAGGAGCGGACTGGGCGCTCTCGTCGCTGTTTACACGAGTCACCAAAATCCCCGTCATCCAGGCATGCTCACTTCGTCGAAAAACGCTGAAATCTTGAAAAAAACCTCTAAAATTTGATATACATAATCTACTCAGAATCGCTCGCTGAACAAAAAAGAGTATACATATTAAAAATAATTTTTTTGAAAAAAACTTCGTCGTCGTCGTGAAACAAGGTCTGTGCGCACCAGAATCTTGCTCGCTGTTGTGTCGGCCACCTTCGATCAATTCAAAAAATTTCCCATTGACAAACATAAGAGTGATGATACATACCTGTTACCATCATCTCGAGCTTAAGAATACTTTTTGAGTCGCATGCGAGCGGGATGCAATTCTGCGTGCACGGACCCGATCTGACGATGACGACGAAGTTTTTCAAAAATTTTATGAATTACTTATATACTCTTTTGTGATCAAAATAAGAATACAAATATATTATATATACTCAATTTTAAGTGTTTTTGTCAACCCCAAGGTATTTTTTTGACCAAGTGACCATGCCAGCCGGTTCTCCGAACTGCTTGCAGCACGTGTGGCCATTATGTAATATGGCTTCGGAGAACCGGCTGGGGACGAGCCTAGCATTTGTGCCTTGAAGTGATCGAGGAGCACGTGTGTCTTCATTACAACTGTAGGTGGCGGTGCAATAAAACTCTTCCGGTCAAGTCCTGGTCTCCCTTCCCGATTTCCTTGTCAATCGATACTTCCTGCTCCGACTGGTCTAGTATGCTCGAAAAAGTGGTATTTTGATTTGGTCTCTATTCTACCATCACTGACTCTGTAGTGCAGATATCTTCATGGTGGTCGCCGTCTCCAGCAGCGGATGACAAACCATATAATCCGTCCGATCCGAAGCAGAATCCTCTCAATCCCAAAGGCCTGAAACCGTACGCAGCAATTATGACCCCTGTCCCTGGCACTCGTATCAATGCGCGCTTTATTCAGGTGCTGTGCCTGCCCACAGACAAAATCGGCTCGCGACGACTGTTTCCTTCGGTACGACCCAACCGAAGCAGAGGGAAAGTGCAAGCAACAGCTATCAGAACATATTGCCTGCATGCGCTCTTTGGGGTTCAAAGTTTAATTTCTGGAGTCCTTCAATACTTATATCCATGCTGAAATAATATGTTCACCAACCCTATCTCAATCTATAGACGTTCTCGTTTGTTGACGGTCTGGCTGACTATTATTCTCCGACGTTCCGACCCTCTGACTGGCTAGACATGGTCAGAAAATATGTGCGTCAAACGCTCGAAGTCGAAAAATCACCGCAGTTATAAGCAAACCACTCTCTTGTTATGTTCGCTTCCAAACAAGTGCGTTCATATTTCAGTGTTGGCGGCGGGCGCTAAAAATTCAAGGACTTACAACAAGTAAACTATAATTTGATACAGCACTTCTGGAAATACGTTCGGGTAAATTATGTACAAAGTCTTATAGATTGTTGACGAATGGAGTAGGTAATTTTATCGTTAGAGAGAAACTTAAAATTGAAGAAATACCCAAGAAATATAGAGCGAACAAAATAGTGTGTTTGTTTGCGGATCTTTTCGTCCTTCCTTGACGATCCAACCGCGCGTGGGGACCGAACTACTGCCTCGCCCGAACTATATGCATAAGACGGCTGAGGACCGAATGAATGCGACTACTGGCCGCGCAAGACGTTCCAGTACCTTCGCCAAGCCAGACAATGCCGCACGCTAGGGAACAGTTGGTGTTTTAGCGTGGAAAGAGGAAGGAGTGAATGTGACTCACCAGAAAGGCCGTCAATTTAAACCTGTCATTTCCAACACTGCGACCTCCGTTTCCAGAGGCGCTTGAGCCATTGTTATTGTGAACAGGCGGCGCCATTGCCTTGATTTGTGCCTTGTGAGTCTCCAGTTTGAACATGACGCGTATGTTTGAGTACGAACCAGGTGTGCAGTGGCAGCGGGGTTGACTAATACCAGCGGTTGCATATAACGCATTTCCTCGGTCTTCTGAAGAGTGGACAAGATCAAGAGCACTCGCAAAAGAGGGCCGACCACAGGAACAGCATGACTTACTGATACGCGAAGCGGTACTAGTGCGTTTTGCTGTGGATGCATCGACCCAAAATGGCGGTACGAGTTGGATTCACTGTAAGGCTGATTATTCGCGGTGGAATCGGAGGCCATGACGCAAGCGTAGGTGTTATAGAACGCGAAGATATCGACAGACGACGCGGTGGCGAAAGCGATAAACAAGGACGAGGATGGTTGGAATGACTATTAAACGGAGGCTGATAGAAATGAGTAGAGCCGGTGGAGCAATTGTAGAAGAATATGAAATGACAAATGAAGGAAGAGAAAGTGGTTTGGAGGAACGATAAACAGGCAGGCACTTTTTATACTCAAATTTTTAAGTTTCGGGAAGGGGACGAAAGTCCGCTACCTAACAAACCGACCGTCAACATAGTGACAAACCTTCCCTTTTCTCTACGAAACCACGCGTCAAACTCCTTGCGCCCGTTTTGTGGCACTCTTCATCGCTTCGTAGGCCTCCCAGCCGCACAGGTTGCTGCTATCTTGAGCCCTTAGATGGAAAACGAATACTGCATGCCCCCAGGCCCAGGCTGCGGAAAGGGATCGACGTCGAAATAATCTTTTCGAACCTCCTACCAAGTCGCCTCTCGCTACGAGCTGAGCTGTAGTTCCTCGTCGCATGCGGCATTCAGAATAGAAAGGGACTAGATGGAACGAGCAAAGAGCACACTGTCTTGAGCGAAGCGAGTTGTCGCTGAATTTGCTTTGAAATCATTCTCGGCGAGTGAGTTGTCTTCATTACCAGCATGTAGACGATGGCGAGGGCCTTCACACACTCCTGCTCTGGCCTTCGGAAAGTAAATGATATAGGAACTCCAGCAGCCTCGCTTGAATTGAATGTTGAGGATTCCATCGTTCTTGTCTAAATCGGGATCAAGGACTGCGTGGAACAAATGAATAGTGCAGCTTTTCCTGAGAATTTTCGGGACGACAAACGAACACTTTGCCCTGCCTTTCTTCTCCGAGCAACTGCCTCGGAGCCTTCAGTCCGACCAAAAACGCTTCCGCTGGATGCTAGGCGCTCGAGATCAGAGTAATATCTCGTCTTGATCTCATCGTCTAAATTTCGCTCGTGTCTTCCCTGCGCTTGAAGCGTGATAGTCACGAGATTTATTGCGAATCAGTGAGTTCTTGAACACAGTTCATATCGCCATTTTTTCCTGACGCAAATTTGAAGCAAATTTGAAGTCAAGCCCAATAGATAGGTCTAGTTTATGGCCGCCATATCCAAGAAAGTTCACATCGTCAACAAGAATTTGAGTCAAACAGAGATCCCCAGGCAGAAGTCACAGAAATCCAGCTAAAATCCTGGCGCCTATATAGGACACACCCAAAAGAAATTGACGCGTTGCGCGGATGCGATGATAGCACAAGAAATGTCCCCAAACGTTTCAAAAGTTGCGCATCAGGCTCTTCGAGATTGACGCACCACATCTAGCAAAGAAACGTAGCTACTCGACGGTATCTTGAAAGCGTTCAAACTGGTTGAGGCACCAAATTCCACGCCAATGTCTGCCTGATGCTTGTTTTCTTGCATATATGTTGTTCCAAATAATTTGTGCACTGTTGCTTTGAAAATTTGTGGGATCCACTCGGGATCTACGGGGAGGGGAGTTTGTACGTTTGATGGCGACAGAGCCACGGTCTTGTAGTCACGGTATCCTTGCGCCAATCGGTCTTTCGTGAAACGCTGGATGTCCATAACTTCAATGCATCCTTTTCGGGCTATGGCTTCACAGACATCTTCATGGCCAATTCGAAATGTACGGCATACGAAATGGACCTGTGACCAGTTCAAGGCCTGGACTTCATTTGCACAGTGGGCGTGGGGTGCCACACAAAATAGTTCCTCCACGGTGTTGCAGTGCTCTTGAGGGACCTCGCGGACGAACGGGTGACGAAGCGTATGTTTTACGTTCCTAGGTGGACGAACGCCAGAAAGAGGCTTGCGGCAATTTCCATGCGATCAATAGGCTCAGGCTCCAACCTCGAATTGGCCACGAACTATAATTTCTGGGGTCCTTTTCGAGACCGCCGTCTAACCTGCACGACGACACACGGTCATACTCTCTTCAATTTTGTTCTGTTGCGACTTAAAAACTGCATATCGGAATGACCAGAAACTGTGTCCATCTTTGGCAGACATCATTCAACCAGAATTTTTGTCGTCAATCGACTCGGAGACAAGCCTGCAGGTCGACTTGCGACGGCGAGTAGACATATCGTCTGGCCAGCATCGATTCCAACGTCTTTCTTCTATTTTTGCGCATCGAACTACGGCGGCGAAATTTGAGAAGAGAAAGGGCAACACGAAGGGAAATCCACGAACGTTGAGAACCTCTACGTCAGATCGTCGGTCTCTTTGGGCTCTCTCAAATGTCCTTGTTACTTGCACGCTGGTAGGAACTGGTGGGAGGGTCAAGGAAGCTGCGCCTTGGATGGACTAGCCTTTGGGCCCTTGTGCCGTATGCATTTTGGTTTCAAACTGCAGGCTCTCGTACTGCCACGTACGGCCGGCAAGGGCAAGGCGGGGGTCTCCAAACTTCAGTGTAGGCATCACTTCATGCTCCTGCTCAACTTCTTCAGAACGTGTCAAGCTCAACGAACGCGAGCGCACCAATTCATATAGCGGGCTACTGGTCTGATCATACCCTGCGGTTTGACTTATTACGTGCCCACCAACAAGGCCAATTCGCTCACCACGACACTACCGCTTCAAAAAAATCGTTGATATCTTCTTCGATCTGCCGGCGCTTGGTGTTGGTCTGTAGGACTGCCATTCAATAGGTGTCTAGCAAGTGCAAACGACCCACTAACTTGTATTCGGGGTGCTAGGTGTGGTGTGTCCTCTTCTTTTGAACAATTATAGCAACGGAAGTTGGACATTACTCTCAGGGTTTGGTGCATTCTCGGACGCGACTTCTAGGACCTAGCTTCAACTGGCGCTTCCTATGGAGCAAATTCTGTGGCACTCCAAATTTCAATCACCTGACCGCATATATGACGCATAGTATTGTAACGACTTGGATGGTTTCCTGCAATCGACAAGCATAGACTTCGACAACGTCACAGCTGACGGGCTGACATCATGCCCTATAAAACGAAGCCAGTCTTGCTATTTTTCTCTCTCAAGTACCACACCTTGCCTAAGCGTCATGGCTTCCATAACCACCGCGTTTCAGCATGCCTTAGCCAGCGTCACTGAGAACGCGAAAATCAAGGACATAGAAAGAGACAAGATCACACCTACAGCCAAGTCCGAGATGACGACCGACTTCGGCGCCAAAATATCAGACACCGACAATTGGTGAGCCATTAAACGGCGCTAATATTTTGAAGCGGTAATAATACTCTTGATAGGCTCAGAAGTACCGACGGCGAGCACGTAGGGCTGTCGCTCTTAGAGGACCATATTGGAAGAGAGAAGATCCACCGCTTCGATCACGAGCGCATCCCCGAGCGCGTCGTGCACGCGCGCGGTGCGGGTGCCCACGGCCACTTTCGTGTATTCGACAATCGTGCTGCCAGGTGGACCATGGCTCCTGTGTTGACGGACCCGTCGCGAACTACACCTATCTTCATTCGCTTTAGTACTGTTCAAGGTGCCCGAGGAAGCGCTGTGAGTCGCATATACGCTACTAATTTCATAGTTCTCATGTTTTTAGGACACTGTTCGCGATGTTCGGGGCTTCGCCATGAAATTCTATACTGATGAAGGAAACTGGGACCTCGTCGGCAACGACATACCGGTTTTCTTCATACAGGACGCTATCAAGTTTCCAGACATCATTCACGCGGTCAAGCCAGAGCCACATAATGAAGTTCCCCAAGGACAGAGTGCTCATAATAACTTTTGGGACTTTGTCGGCCTTCAACCTGAGTGTATGCTGTTCATTTTGGCCTATTCTTTACCACCCTTAAAAATGTCTTTCTCCAGCTGCGCATATGGTTATGTGGGCTATGTCTGACAGAGGTTAGTTGATCGATTTTTTTTTGCCGTTTTTCTACATCAAATAATCTTTTGTAGGTATCCCAAGATCATACAGGATGATTCAGGGATTCGGCGTCAATACTTACACGCTCATCAACGCTGAAGGGAAGCGT
Source organism: Hypholoma fasciculare (assembly GCA_016801325.1). Lineage (NCBI taxonomy): Eukaryota > Fungi > Basidiomycota > Agaricomycetes > Agaricales > Strophariaceae > Hypholoma > Hypholoma fasciculare. Next base: position 68,773 of record JAEKIV010000100.1, on the reverse strand, counting down.
GTCTTTGTGAAATTTCATATGACTCCCGAGCTCGGGGTCCACAGTCTCGTTTGGGATGAGGCTCTCAAAATAGCAGGTCAAGATCCAGGTGTGCACTGTTTTTTCTTTGCTGTATCAATCTTCTTGATTTGCTCATCTACCCCCAGATTTCCATCGCAAGGACCTTGAGGAGGCTATCAAGAGCGGGGTCTATCCCAAATGGACTTTCGCCGTTCAGGTGATCGAAGAAAAGGACGAGCATAATTTTGACTTCGACATCCTTGATGCCACCAAGCTGTGGCCTGCAGACCTAATTCCCATCCAACCCTTAGGCGAGTTTGAGCTCAACCGCACAGTCGATGAGTACTTTCCCGAAGTGGAGCAAGTAGCTTTCTGCACGAGCCACATCGTCGCTGGCATTGGCTTCAGCGACGACCCTTTACTCCAAGGCCGCAACTTCTCTTACTTCGACACACAAATTACCAGATTGGGTATCAATTGGGAATCGGTGCGTACTTTTTATATCTCAGGGGACGCCATAATAATCGAAGATGAATAGTTGCCAATCAATCGTCCCGTCTGCCCGGTGATGAACAATCATCGCGATGGTTCTAACCGCCACAGTATCACCAAGGGTTCTATCAATTACTGGCCTAATCGAGACAGCGTCAACCGTCCCGTACCCCCCTCTAACAATGGTAAAGGTGGTTATGAAGAGTATGTCATGATTTATTCGTGTGATCGAAATTTTTAAAGAACCTTCAATACCAGATATCACGCAAAGCAAGTAGGTATCAAGCAACGATTGCGAACACCGAAATTCCAAGAGCATTTCAATCAAGCCCAACTCTTTTACAACTCTCTTGCCGAGCACGAAAAGAGCCACTTGATCGCCGCCATCTCTTTTGAACTGAGTCACTGCGATGATGAACGCGTCTACAAAAATTACACGCAGCTGCTCAATAACATCGACTACGATCTCGCAAAAGCTGTTGCGGTCAACGTAAACGGTGTCGTCCCAGAGAAGGCTCTACGCCCAAATCATGGCAAAGTCGATCCCACCCTTTCTCAGACATTCTTCGCTCCCAAGAACCCCACAATCGCCACACGCCGCATAGCCATTCTCATTTCTGACGGATTTAATATGCTGGAGGTTGAAGCTGTTCGCGCCATTTGGTCCGCAGGTCAAGCGGCCACCTGGGTCATTGGCCCACGTCGCGGGAAGATCAACGCTGAAGGCGAGACAATGGGCAAGGGTGCAGGAATCGTCGCAGACCACCATTATGAAGGGCAGCGGTCTACACTGTTCGACGCCGTATTTATTCCGTCGGGTGAGCACGCGAAAAGCCTCATGAGCAATGGCCGTGCTATTCATTGGATCCGCGAGGCTTTCGGTCACTGCAAGCCGCTCGGTGCGATTGGAAACGGTGAGTCGGCATAGTTTTAGGTTGATCAACCCACTAATTGTTGGCTCCTCTCGGGCAACTCAGCCGTGTCCGTGGTCAATCATGCCCTCGCTATCCCAGAGATCGATCTTGCCGACCCTAATGGCAGTGATAGCACCGTCAAGTCCTCTTATGGCATAGTGACTGCGGGGAAGTATGATGTCCAGTCTGCGCTCGCCGATACTGCGCTCGATATTTCCCCGAATGCTACGAGCTTCGCGTCGAAGCTTGCGTATGAGATTAGCTTGCACCGATGCTACGAGCGGGAGGCCGAAGGCTTGACGAGCAGAGTTGCTTATTAGAGTTGAAATTTGAAACCTTGAAGGTTGTCTCCCGTGTTCTCCAGAAGTCAACGTGTATAATTAGTGAGAAGTGTTGTATCACAAGCCTCAGGATAGGATCGAAATGTAATATAGGTAATCAATTGAAACTCGACGAGTTGCTTTTGACTTTCATTGATGGACTGGCTATACAGCAACCTGTCCTCGCAAGCTTAGCACTAGCTGTGCAGCTCTGTTCAAAAAACCTGCTGATGAAGAATTTGTTGGAAGGCGCTACGCCTACTTATGGGGACCCATGTCATTTTCATTCTCGGCAACCAGATTGTACAATAGATATGCCTAATATGTGTGTAACAATGACGAAAAGGTCGTACATAGGAAAAAGTACCATTGGTAGCCGACACAAAACTAGCTCACAGGAAACCCATTCGAGACTTGGTAAATACAGGGACAAAGACGGGCGATAAAAGCATTGAACGATCCATCCGCCATTCCCAAACCATTGCGTTTATCATTATCTTAAAAAACGTGTGAGCGAAGGAAAATTTAGAATGAATGTCAGACAGACCTAGAACCGATAATGTAGAGCGTTGGACGGCATCCACAAGCACGTAAAATCTTTGACCACTCTCGACAACGTCACCCTGGTACGATCAAATGAGAAATAGAGATCTCTTGCAACAACCTGTCGGAAACGTTTCCAGGTTTTCGTAAGGAGAACTCCAGCGCTCCCAGCAATAGCCCGGCGATCACCACTACCTTCAAATTCGCCAACTCCAGAACTACCCCTACCCACCGCCCCACCCGTCCTGCCATCGTCGGACGCGGCTCCTAAGAGCCAACAATACCGTCAGATACCTCCGTCATCATCGGAGTAGAATTCATCGTCGTCCTCCTCGTCCACAGACGTGAGGTTGTTGAAGTCGACCTTGTAGCGAAGTAGACCACCGATGCCACCGAATCCCTTGACAAATTGGGCGCCTTCTTGAGAGCGGTTTGTCACAAATTCGAGGTTGGCACCGAACTCTTTGTATTTTTCAGCGAACCACTCAAGAAGGGATTGAGGGTCAGTAGATTGCTCCATTTCAAGCCCAGTAGACTTGTCCAAGAATTTTTCGCGGTCTTTCTCCTGTTCCTTGTTGCTGTAGACGACGATTTCCTCTAAAAAAGCGTAAAAATTTAACTGCATGAAAAAAACACGGTGCTAACCTCCTGCAGCATTCCTCAAGATGTAGCGAGTGATATCGAGGTTCTCCCAGACAATCAGAGTCTCAACGGCTCCCAATTCAAGAGCTTTGAGAGTGTCCTCAATTCCGAAGCAGTACCGGCCTGTGTCTTGACTGATTTCATCGAAATACTTTTGGATGAGTTTCTTTTCTTGGACAAACTTGACGTTGGCTAAAGATTCCGCCGCAAGACCAATGGCCTAGGAAGCGCCATTAATGTTGGAAACAGAAAAAATCTAGAGATAAATACCCACTTGATTAAAACCGTTTTCACCTCCGTAACTGACATCAACGACTTTGATGATTTTTGCAGCCAGACGCCCGTCAAACATGTCACTTTGACTCAGCTCGGTTTTGAAGTCGGCACTTCCAGCAAGAACCAAGCCTGTCACGTTGACCTTGTCGTTGGTGATGAAATGCTGCACTGCGTGTTCGGCAACCTTTCGAACGTAGTTGTGTCGCTTTTCGTCTCTCAGACGCGAGAAACGCAGCGCAGATTGTCCTCCGCGTCCGTGCTTTTTTGGGAGATCGACAGTGAATTTGTGTATGATTTCACGAGTATTGCCAGCGAGAACACCGAAAAGAGTACCATTACCGTCCATGACAATGAAGCCGAAGCGGGAGTCGGATTCGAGCAGTTCGGAAAGCGCCTCCGTGTGGAATTTGTTATCGCACAGGTAAAGCGATCTACGATATTTATCAGAAAAATTCACGCTTATACTGTTAGTGAATATTGTCTCACGTATTGATGGGTTTATGTGGTTCGAAGTCGAAAGAAACCTTCTTTTCTTTGCCTTCGTCTGTCAGGATCGTACCAACGAATAACACGAGGCCATTTGGTGGCACCCTGTTGTACAGCTTCAGGCGTTGTTGGGTACTGGTAATAGCTGCAAGTACAGAGAGACGATTGACTCTAGATTTGATGTTGGAAGCAGTTCCGTATTCCTGTGTTAACATCGCAGATGCTCTGGAGATTTGATCCTGTGGGGAGGGTGGTCGACATTAATCTCATATCGTTGTTTTACGAAATGCGAATCGATCGAGACGCACCTTTGGGGGTATTATAAGACTGATCATGGAAGTACCAGCTCTGAAAAACAAATGCCTATCAGGATGCAGATTCCAGCCAGGAAAGCAGGTAAATGTACGGACCCTCGTGCAGAGTCAAGGCTCTTGATGAGCTTTTTGACCTTCCACATCTGGATATTCTGCTCCGCAGTGTCCGTACTCATATTGGGCGACGACGTGTGCGCTTCCTAGGAGGGCCAGGAGTACGCTGTCGACAAGCGGTATGTAAGGGAAATTTGAACAAGGCAAGATTGATTTTTCGCGAACGTAACTCTTGCTGTTTGCACTTGTTATCGTCTATCCCCCTTTTGTCTCGACCACGTCCACCGCCGCTCATGAGCCAGACCAATAATAAAAAGCGAAAGATGGAGGTCGGTGCCGAAGACAGCGTAAAACGCGTCAAGGTGACTGGATCGGAATTATCTGTCAACATATTAAAAATATCTGCAAAGGACACTGTCGCAGGGCCATCTCAGTCTGAGGCTCAGACGGAAACTCATATCCCGGGGCTCCCTGAGAACGCTACAGGTCCAAAGGCGAAAGGAAAGGAAAGGGCCAAAGCAGATATTTCTCAGAAAGCTTCTCGTCATCGCATCCGCAAGCTTGTCCCTCCGAGGCCTTTCCCAACGGTGCCGAGGTCCGTTTCAGCTACTGGACCACGTTCGAGTCATCGGGAAGGGAAGAATCTGATATGTTTGACGCGTAAGTCATCTTTATCCAACTATATGCGACGATGCAAAGATGTTATTATCAATGACGGGTATGTTCGTCTTATTTTAACGGCCCATGAGCTCCTAACACGCGTTGAATAGATACAAGACGCTACATTTGAGTGCTATGGGTGCTGCTATACCTGTTCTCCTTCAGCTCGTGACTGCCCTCCCTCCGATACTGCCTTTCTCAAAGGATGAGATTTGTTACGAAATCAAGACCAGGACGGTCGAAGCCCAAGATGAAATTATCCCGGAAGACGAGGACGAAGACATCTCATATCAGACACGTGGAAAGTCGGTCCTTGATATCGTGTTCAAGATTGGGGACGGTCAATTCGAAGGTGACACCGGTGCCATCCGCAGGTATTCTGCGGGAAAGGGTGTCGGAAAGACATATCCACCGCGAAGTAAAATCGACCCTACCAAAAAGGGGAAAACTGCAGAGACCAAATCTGCGGTTGTGTTGGAAGAACCTGAACAGGAACTCATGGACATGCTATAAGTTTGTTTCTAGAATTTCTGGCATCTTGTTGATATCATTAGATAAATGTACTTGTTGAAACAGAAAGGGTGCCGGTAAGCGATCATTCGTGATATTTTCGTTCTGGGCTGCGGGTGCTCATAACTCTCCTCTCAGCCGCAATTGGGAGTTGCTTATTGAGCTATTCATTCGGAACGCTTTGATTATACTCTCTGCCAGGTAACTATTTGAACCATGCTATCCTGAATCCCTGCCGTGCTTTAGTCCTCAAGTACATCTGGTCTCTGATACCTTCTCCTTCGAAGTGCACCTTCAAGTTCCTAACGTTCTGACTATCCTCGACTGTGTCTTTCTGGGAATTACCCACGGATGTCATGGCGTCGAGAAAATCAATGCTGCAGTGAAGCAGGCCTGATACTACCGCGATGGGTTCAGCGAGTATGATCGACCTTCTATTGACGGACGTGCACTACCGCTGGTCTTCCGTTATCTTTAAACTAGGACAGATGCCAAGGCATGCAGACCCATGTGATGTAGAAGCTGTCGAATGGATTCTTTTGCAACTTCAACCAAACTTTTGTTTCCTCTCTCGATTCATCCCTGAGGCGCTGAATGGGTTCAAGACCGGTGAATTCTCACATTGGCGGTGAACTTGTCTTCGAGTGTGGATTCCTCTGTTATCGATGTGATATATCATGTCGAAAACGGGCCGGCTATATGCTTCTGTGCCGTGTCTGAAGGAGTGCGTACGTGAGGGCTGACTCACTCTATTAGGTATTCGAGCCTACAGGATCGATCGCTACTGGCCATGAACTTTCAACATGTCGCTGTCATTTCACCATTTTGTTCCAAGTCACCGAGCTCTGCATGTCATTCTTATTAAGATGGCTTATTACGCAGGTCTGCCCAAGAGAAGTCACCAAGATCAGCCCTGTCGCGAGGTGTCCAAGGTCCCACCCATTTGAAAATATCGTCACAAAATATTTATATGTCATATCAAGTGCCCACTCGACGTCGCTTCAAAGACTTCACTGAGGGTTTTTTGCTCTTCGTCGATACCAACTCACACGCCTTGGGCTGTGCTAGCCCCAAGTGTTCCACGCAAATGCTAATTACACCGTTCCCACCCAACGTTCGGTAGACCGTTGTCGAGACCAAAGTATGTGTCATTTCCGTGCTTTCTCGCATATTTAATTTCGTTGCATAGCCTGTGGATCACATGGCGTGAGGTCATGGTCAGACGAGAATAATCTCTGTCTGATTCAGATGTCAAGTGTTTCGTAAAGATAAGTATTCATTTGAAAATTCGTCGGTCTAGGCTTTGCTTGCACCATGTATGCAGAGCTCCTTCTCTACCCAGGCCGAACTTTCAGCTCTCAAACGGGCCGCAAGTCCGGCGTTGGTCTGGCGCTAATGAAATAATGCGCGCCTATAATTCGAAGTGTCTGGTTTCGATTTCATGCTGCACTGATATCCATGACCCCTTCGCTCCTTTGGTACGTGATCTTTGAGCATCGTATGCCTCATATCTAGTCAATTGTGAATTGAATTACTATCTCTTACCGCTGCGTGCTCAAACTTCATAGGCAATGTAAAAACTCCGATCCGGGCTTTCACTGAACCAAAGGTGCTCGGGGTAACCTTCACTATTGCTTACCATTCTTCCAGCCACCTGCAGAAGCAGCGTTAACTATAGTTCGCACTCCTGACGTCCTCCGAACATTTATAGATCGCGTGGGTCTAACATGATGCATGAACGGGGACCTAGAAAATATTGCTATAGATTGCGACTAGTTCGCAGTTAGTTGTGCTTTCTATTCAACTCATCTTTGTAAGTAAACAACCTACGTCAATCTGCCGTACATTGTCGAACAGCTCATTAATGATTGCCTCTTAAAGTAATAACATTTCGTTTAAGAGCAAGTAAAAGACGAAGGGCTAGGTTATATTTAGAACTGCAGGTGATGTATAAAAATAAATGGAAGTGATCAATCGCTCCCGCATCGTCTCGTACTTTCATGACCTATGCTTTTATCGGTAAGCTCATTTCCACGCTTGACTGCTTACATCCACGCAGCGCCCAATTACTGTTGTTCCGACAAATTCGCTTTTCGGACCACCTCAGTCCCATTCAAACTTAGTATGTACATAGTCGATTTCTTTGCATGATTGCTCATGGGATTAATGGTCGTTCCAATGTTACATTTAGCAGCTGTTACGAGGTGTCAATGGGCGACTCATGCGCCCCATCGCCGGCCGGTCAGCAAATACTGAAAAAATCCACGCGCTTTTCCCATTAAACATCACTTTTGCGGCGCTACTACGAACTATGTACCACGCTCTCGCAATGTGCCTGAATACAACGGAAGTTTTTTTTTCGCTCGTGTGGCCACCGGATCTTGTAATATCTTGTCGCGTGGTTAAGCCGATTTCAGCTCTTTTCAGCCTCGTCGAAGGCGATCGCGATTTATGTAGAAATTTGTTTCAAGGCTGATTGAAAATGGCAACAAGATCCCCCAAAGGAGGGTTAGCTGACTCCACAACAAATTTATAGCCACGGATTCATGGTGGACTTGCCTATAAACGGAGGGATAGAGACTGACAGGCTAGTAGGAAATAGAGTGTCTGCCTCGACGGGATCCGAGAACTGGCACACTAGATCCGAAATCCGGGAGGAACAAAATCGGGCATCGACTCTCACTCATCTGCTAGGTGAGACGCATGTCTGTTGACACTGCGCTACCGCAGTCACTGCGGCGATTGATCACGATATTTTTTCAATCGAAAATAAAGAAGTAAAACGGCTCGGAGGGGTGCATGATGTTCATGTCAAATTCTCCTTCTCATTATTTAAATAAGAATCAGAAGTCGGCCTTGAAGGATCTGTAAAACCACACATACCGTTAGGGGCCAAACTTGACCGTAACTCAGCATCAGAGAGTATGGAACGGATCATGATAAATACATGACATTCCATGAGATGAAATCACTGTTAGATATTTTTTCTATGTCAGATGGTTGTACTTGACCTTGTTGCCCTTTGTTGGAGACAAAACACCGGTGATCCCTCGATTCGGAAACTGAAGCGCACGAGGTATTAGACCCATTGGTTTTATCACCGTGACGCCCATCCAATTTTCGAGGTCTTTTCTACGGCAACGTTCAAGCAGTAGGGCAAGGCGTAATTATTGCAGTCTGTGGCGCGCAGTCACAATGGTAACGGTAACATAGCTAGTGCAAGTGCATATGCGCCTACTTATGTGCAGCGGCGTTGATCTCAGATGTGCGCGACGGGATCATTCAATGATTTATTTCATGATACTCGACCTATATTTGTATGCCGCGGAGGATGAGTCGGGCATAAACCTGTAAAAACACACCACTTGCTTGATGAGCTTTAAAAATATTCTGGCCTGGTGTTGTCCCGGGGAAGCTAGTGTTTTCCGCGGCCGTAAGGCAGGCGGAGCACTCGCTCTCGGGTGCATCGTTGTGGCGATCAAATAATATATCTCGCTATTGGCGCTTGGCATGACATTTGAGATAGCAAGCGGACACTCCGAGGATTTATGTTTGTAGACGAGTGGTGAATATTCTTTGTTCGTCGGGCGCAGCATGTTTGAACCACGACCTCCGAGTCCCTCCTGCAGAGATATGATGCGATCCTATCTCCGTCGCCTTCGCATCCGCTGAAGTGATAAGTCATCCGTGTCTTGTGCTGGCCGAGATGGGCGTATGACAAAGGTTAACCTTTATGCAACGTCCAGGTGCTTATGGAGCAATGTAGAGCCGCTCTGGGTCAATCGAGATTACGCAGGAAGCTGACGAACGTTCATAGCCGCATCGCTGCTGTGTGAGCGTCCGTCCTCGCTGCCGCACACCTGGGTGCGCGCTGTTGATACTTTACAGCGTCTCATAAATTTGCGCATCCGGGTATTGTCCGGCTAGCGAGTACACGCTCCGTGGCGCGTGTCGGGTATAGCTAGATCGACCCATTTCCGGGCGTGCGTGCGTGCGCTCCCGAGGGTATCGTGTCTGTGTAATCCGAGAGCGAGCCCCAGCACCGACAAAAAAGCGCGCTTCGAACGCTTGCGGGGTCCACATCAGCATCGTACCGCTGCTGATCATGATCAGACGGTTCAGAAGCGTTTAGAAGCCGGGCAGCAAGTGAGCAGATGCGCACTCGTTTTGCGCCTGTCGTCGTGCCCCGGCAGGTTGCGAGGCTGACGTTCCGTGGGAGCTCCGCGAAGATACGCAATCTCCCTTGTCATGCGCAGGCAATAAATCGCGGACGCGCGTTGTCTGCTATTCCGGCACTTCCCTGGACTCCTTGGACATATAGATATGACGCGTATCCCCGGCGATCCACTCGGACGTCCTGGGGGCCTGCCCGCGGGCTGTGCACGGGCTCAGCTGGGCTCGCGCCTCCCACAGCACTGCGCGTCGCTTTCGCCGTCCTTGGCGAAGGTTTAATTTAGCAGAGAGCAGGATAGGGGCTGATAACGGTGTACAGCTGACGTGCGGGCATGCAGAGATAGACGCGTACCCAGTGACCCTACATACCTGGCTGGCCAAGCGCGTCGAATGTCCATCGATCCCCGCGATCGACTCGATAATGGACCCGATCGATCGTGTGTAAGCACCCCGCAGGCGCCCGTTATCATCGACCCCGGTATACGGAAAATTCCTAACAAAAGACGTGGTGGGATGGCTCTCTGGGCTCTGGAGCAGGTGCAGGAGCAGGCGTGCGCGTCATCGCCAGGAGGCCGCGGCGGAAGGCGCGCGTCCGGGCCGGGAAAGCGGTCGGAGCACGACGGACGGGCGCCTAAGCACTTCCTGATCCTCGCGTCTTCCTCCCCGCCCTTCCTCGTAGATCGTGTGCGATCGCCCGAGGCTATCCGCATATATGCGCACCGCGTAGGGCGCGCGAGAATAGCGCACGGCCCACGGTGTGAGTGTGTATGTATATCTGCGCCGTATACAATAAAATAGACTGTTAGGCTTGTTCCTGCGCGAATTTAGCCCTTCGCCCGCGCGTTCCGCGCCCGAGCAGGCTATGTATGAGATGGGGAACGCGATGCGCAAATATGATGTCATTCTCTCAGCGAGAGATTGAGCGACGGTACCGCTGGGTGCACAGTCGCTTGCGCGTAAGAGCGAGCGTCGCGCTGCGTCGCCTTGTCGACTAGGGGCCAGCCGAGGCGGGCGCGGCGGCGACGCGAGACGCTTTCAAGGATGAGGGTGCGGCCGCCCGGCGCAACCGCGCAAAAACAACGCTCTGAGCACTGCGCCACTGGTGCCCTGTACCGGCCAAGCGCCTCCAAGCGCGCAACGAGCATGCGCTTTCGCGCCACGTGCACATGCCCGCCATTTGAAATACGCATGTACGCGAACAATAAGCTGCGTTTGTATGTAGTGGTGACGAGTTGTTGTACGAGGCAACCGTCTGCAACCGTCCCCCCGGAATACGCCGGGGGCGATATTATTTGATATTGCAATTACTATGGAGGATCGGGCCCGCGTGCGCGGGATCACGCCGCGCCATCGAGGCAGGGATACACCCAGCCAGTGGGCCAGCGCGCTAGTACATAGCACCCGACGCGCACAGCGGATCCAGCGGATATACATATACGGGAGGGACGGGCGCTTGTCCAAGCGCGCCACGCGCCTGCGAGGCGCTTACTTCAGGGGGCCTGCGCGCGATCACCGGCCCTGGCCGTCAATAAAGTAACACACCGCCAACAAGCAAGCACTGATCTAATGAAATAGGCGTCAAATAAGCGTCGAGAAATCTGCCTCCGCCGTGCCTCCGCGCATCTGCCTCCGCCATGCCTCCGCGGCGTCCCCACTTCGCCTCTGGATCGACTTGGGGCCGTTGAGTGCCTGCCTTCCTTTCTGTCTGGCTGCCGCTCCCAGTCGGGTGGCTGGCTGCGGTTAGGGAAGGTTAGGGAGCCACGCTACTTATGTCTGCATATGTCAGACAGGCATGACACGGAGATTGGCTGGGCACGTCCGCCGCCGACCACCCGCTGCGGGCGGGTGGCATTTTCTCATGGTGCACGCGGGCGGGTCGGCGGGCGTGCATAGATTAGGGTACACCGGATGGTACATACTTACTCTACACGGAATGAGCATAACGCCCTTCTGGATCGGACGCTGGAGCTTACCCGCACACCTCGCGCGCACGCACGCCCTGCGTGTAGTAGGACAAAGTGCCTGAGTAGGAAGTGCACATTGAAGAGGCCCCGGGGGGGCCGCGCGGTCACGCCCACGCCGCCCCACGCCCACGCACGGCTATATCAGAGCGCACGATTAACCATATCAGCGCAGGATCATGAATGCCCCGCGATCAGAAGTGACTAGTGATAACTGGGCGGGCGCGGTGTTTCCGCGGGGCGAACGGCTATTAAATAATTATACCGCACCGCTACGGCCACATAAGTGGTCGAAACTCTAGAACTCTGTGTGCATAGTGGATCCTAGACGGCAGAGTATACTCAAATAAACTCGAATCAACTCCGGACGGGGCAGCTTTGTTCCCAATTCGTTTAATTCGTATTGGTCCCAGGATCATAATACGCTTCGAAAAAATAAGATTACTTATAAAACTCTGGGCGTTGCGCAAATGAAGTCTCGACGGGGAAAGAGCTGTGCCTCAGCCCAGTGCGTTCGCGCGATGGCCTGTGGCGACGCGCGCAGGGGAAGCCTTTTTACGTGCGGCGATCTGAGAACTTCATAGACCAGTGACTGATCTCTATACATACGAGTTTAATTTCACGCACGCTGTCGCGCTAGCGTGCGTCTGGTCTGAGAAGGTAGCTGGGTGGAGTGGGGACGCGCTGCCCGTGATGCGTAGCAGCTGGGCCCAGGCCCTGTAGTCATTAATTTAATCACCGCAGGCGCTCCTGCAGCTCTCCAGATATGAGAGTACGTATGTACGCCAGCCTTGGGAAGGAGGGATGATCACACGCACACGCTGGCTTGGCGCTCTCGTACAGTTAACGTACGCCCGTCGCCCAGGCAGTCAGCTGGCTTCAACTCGCTGAGGCGCGCCCTCATCTGCGCACGCCCCACCCCAGACGCCGCGATACAAGAGGCTCCAAGGTGTATGTAAGATGTTCAAGTTTATAAAATGAATTAATCACCGCAGGGCCTTCTGCGCCGTAAGCTCAAGTTATGTACATACCCGACTTGTGATATGCGTATATGTGTGCGCCCAGCGATCTCGCACTGCCGTATACCCATAGTCGTAATCAATCCAGTGGACCGGCGGGGAAGACGCTTGCGCCGCGACGCGACGCGCAGTAGGTTTATGCAGGCGCGGTGCGATGCGCGTCCGTCGCACGCACCGCCCGCGCAACCCCGCTCGCAATTACTAACTCGTCGCATCCTGCCCCGCGTCTCTCTCTCCGCTCCGCATCACGTCGCCTCGCCTCGCCTCGCGCCGATCGCGCCGATCACTCCGTGCGCCGCAAGCAAGGCAAGCAGGCAGGCCGCGCTGATAGACTCATAGCCTCTCCGCGGCAGCTCCAGTGCGGCACTTATATTTATTATATATTATCGCCATGCTCGCTCCGTACGCCCGCTGCCACTGGACAGCGCGATCGGCGATCGGGACGTCCATGGGTGCGATGATTGTGTGCGCCTTGTGCCGGGTGCGTGGTGTTGGTGGTGGTATGGCATTTTGAGGGGGTATTTTGGGCGACGCTGGGTGCTGGGTGGGTAGATGAGAGTACAGCGCGGACCTGCGTACGTGCTCCGCGGCGATCTGCAGAGCGCGGGGTGGGGGAGCAGTTTGAGGCAGGAACAAGAGCAGGGCTGGATCGGCGTTGCGGTACGTTGCTCTTTTCTGCTCTTAGTGCTCTTCTCCGCCGCCGGTGCGGTCCTTGCATGATTATAATCAGCGCAGCTTGCTTTCATCCCCGGCGCTAAGTGGGTGGGGAGTACGAGGGGGTGAGCGCCAATCCATGTCAATATGGGTGGGGAGACGGGGGTGGTGGTGGTGATTGATTGATGATATCATCGCAGTTGGATGACATCCGTTCCAGTTCATTCATTAGGCCAAATTGGCGCACAGCAGGAGGCGGACCCCAACCCCGGCTGGCCGGTGCGCTCTTCCGTCCTGTGCTGTTCTGTGCTGCGCTCTGTATGAGTCTTGACTATCATCTATGTATCCCATCTAGAGCGTTCGTTCTATTGCTTTAGAGTGCCCTTCCTACCTTCGGGAGGTAGGCAGGCCGCACTGCGCGCGCCCCTGTGCAGAACCAGACTCCACTCTAGATGAGATGTCTACATATGCATGTATGCATACCCGGGCCTTATACATATCCGCACTTCTTTCGTTCATTACGATGGCGCATATAGCGCACCACGCGCCGCTGGCCCGTGGTTCGTCCTGCACCGTGCGCAGTGCCCCAGAGCCATCGACCCGGCGCGCAGTGTCCCAGAGCGCGGTGCGGTGCGGTGTCAGGAGGCGCTGGGTTTCGGAGTGGGATGAGCGTGGGCAGGAGGCAGGCGTCGACACTGCGTCGATCGCCGTGTTTTAGACAGGCGGTTATGTATGTGTACCGGGTGACGGCGGGACTGCGCGCGCAGCAGACGCAATGCGTCAATCTGACTCGCGCCCCGCCGCCCGCGGGACGCCGTCGCGTCCGCGTCAGCTATGGCACGCTTATGTAGTACTTACTGACCACGCTTACTGACCCGCCTGCCTCCCCGCGTGGGAAACTCAGTACTTAATCCATGCCAAATACTCTCGCAATCCATGCCAAATCCTCTCGCGCAAAGATGAATTCTCCGGATGGGCACGCTGGGGCGCCCTGCTACACGCCATTGTGGTGGCGTATTAGTGGGTCTGTATTGTATGTAGGACACTTGCTAAGCATGCATGTGCTTGCCCGCGATGAAAGGAGGCTTGGCGTGCGCACAGGCGCGCTTGGCGCGCGCGAGCGTATATGTAGGGTGCATAAGTAGGTGAACTCTAACTTGCGCATGCAAATGCAATTATGCCATAAGCCCCCCGAAGAAGATGTGTGTTTAACGAGCTTGCCGGGGCACCCAGCGTCACCGCCACTGGCTCCTCGGACTCGCCTGCGCGCGTTGTGGAGATTTCGACGCGCTCAATAAATAGATAGACGGCGGCTCGGGTGCGGTGAGATACTATTAATTGCGCGTCCAAGGCGTCCGCGCGACCGCGTACTTACATAGCTTGACTGGACCTGTCTCGCGTGTGGGCTTCGATGATGTTCGCGAGCGGAGCGCTATGTATAACCGGCGAGGCGAGAGCGCGCGAGCGAGGCGCGCCCGTGTTATGCGGCGTGCGCGGTTTCCAAGCGTTGTCCAATCAGGAGCCCGCGGGGGCGGTGGGCCCTGGTGCTCGTCCCTGCTCGCGTCGGTCGTCGGCGTCGCTAGGGCCCTGCAACGTTTGCGGCGACCCTGACAAGGGCGTCGGTGCGCAAGGATGGATATGTGTATATTATCTGAAGCGCTTGCACGCAACGTTCGTGCTAGAGGATCCACGCCGTCAGAAGGAAGGCCACGTCAGGCCTGGCCGCGGGCGGGGCGACGTGGTGACCGAGGGGGGATGGATCTGAGATGGGACTAGATCGGGCAGCACGTGATGCGGACCCCGGAGAGTGGGAGGTGCCAAGATCTTTATGCGATTCGCCCAAAAGCAGGGCCCAGCCTGCGCAACAGGCCCCACCTCGTTCGCAGACCTTCGCAGACCCATCATGAGCATCCTCCTCCCGCCGCGAAGCGTCTACACACCGTCGCTGTCGTCGTCGACGTCGTCGGCGTCGTCGCTCAGCACGTCTCCGGCGCCCCGCCATATCCGCTTTGCGCCCCTCCCCGACCCTCGCCGCGCCGTCCTCATCACAGACGACGGCGCCGAGCTCCCAATACCATGTGCAGAAGAGAATGCCTTCTCCACTTCACTGCTCCTCGCAGCGCCCGCCGTAGGCGTCGCCGACGACGCCTGCGACGCCCCGCATGACGCCTACGCCAGCAGCACAATCTCGACGTCCTCCTCCGCCTCCGCCTCAGCTGCCTCCACCCCGCGCACCGCTACCCCCAGCGAGTACTCCCCTGTTTCCTCCGTTGGATCCTCCCCCGTCATCGTCGCCGCCGACCTCCCCACAAAGGCCGCCGACCTCCCCTCACCGTCCCCGCGCCCCGACTCATCACTCCCCACAGCATCCACATGGCCCAAGCCCCGGTCGCTCAACCTCCTGCGGCAGTTCAAAAAGTCCTCTGCTTCGTCGTCCGGCTCGTCCTCCCTCTCACTCACCCCCACGCCCTCGATCGACACCACCGGCCCCACCGGCACTGGCCACACCGCAGTCGCGCGCAAGTCCCTTTCCCTTTCCACAGAGGAGATCCTCACTCTCGGTACCATCAACCTCTTCCGCACATCCTCCCGCGAATCGCATGATTCAGGCGCAACCGCAACCGCTGCCGGCTGGGGTCTTGCGCGCTGGGCATCAGGTCCCTCCGTAAACCCGAAGGACAACGCCCTCCTGGGTGGTTCGCCGCTCGCGCGCACGCAGAGCACGCAAAGCTACAAGTCGCGCTCCAAGGGGCTTTTCGGCGCCCTCGGCGGCGGCGCGGGCTCCTCAGTGTCCCTTGCCGACGCACGCGCACCGCCTCCAAGCACAAAGACACCCCCTGCGACACCATCGCGCCTGAAGGGCACACGCATGCTCAACGGCCGCGTGTACGGCGCGCGGCGGAACCCCAACCTCTTTGCAAGCGCGCGGGACGAAGAGCCCGAGTTCGTTGAGTGGGGATACGGCGGAATGGGCTCGGTGAAGGGTGCGCGAAGTGCGGGTGTCGCGGGGGCAAATGGGGGTGTGAACTGGTCGCGCCTACACGGCGAGTCAGACAGCCGCGCGGCTCCGGCGGTGGTGGACGACGACGACGGCAGTGGGATGGGATGGGTGAAGCGAAGGAAAGAAGAGCGCGAGCGCAAGGCGCGCGAGGAGAAGGAGCGCGCGGAGCGTGAGGCGCTAGAGGCGGCCGAGAAGGAGAAGGAGCGGGAGGCGGAGCGGTCGGACAGTCAGATGAGCACGCCGACGCCGACACGCTCGTCGTCTATGATGGACGGCGGCTTCGCGTTGCTTGGCGCCGCGCCCGCGCCCGTCGCGCTCGACAGCACCACCATCAGCGACAACGTCACGCCCACCTTCCCAGCATCATCATCATCATTAGCAGATGCCGATGGTGATGCGATATCAGCGCCTGCGCCGCCATTATTCTCGGCGGAGCCCGACGCCATATCACCCGCCACCGCCGCCGCCGCGGACCAAACCCCGAGTGCAGTCGAGGAGCCGGAGCACGAGCGCGAGAAGGAGCACGTCGCGGTGCTCGTGCCTGTACCCGTCCGGCCCGTGCGGCACCACCGTGTGCACAGCCGCACGCTCTCTATCGCGAGCGAGAAAGGTGTTTCCCTGCCCGTTGCACAAGTGGAAGAGACGCCTGCGCACGCACGCACACGCTCCGACTCATCAGTGTCGGCATCTGAAAGCGAGAGCGGCAGCGGCAGTGGATCGGAGAGCGAGAGCGACGAACGGGAAGAGGAGGATGATGACGATGCAGAGGAAGAGGTGGAGGCGGAGGAGAGGCGGAAGACGATGCTCGGCGCGGGCGTGGAGAAGGTGATGCGCCACACGCATAAAGAGTAACGGGGTGGGGGTGAAGGGGGTGGGTTTCGAGCGTGTACTATATCGCTGCGGCTGGCGCCTGCGCGAGGCTGCTTTTGCTTGCTTTTTCGACTTCGACTTCGACTTTCGCGGACGGCGCCATTTTTTCCGCCGGCGTCGACGCTGTACCCCGCTCCATCTTCGCATTCGCATCCGGCAATTCCTTCATCGTCGCGTTTGGCACCTCAGCGGGCCGCAGCGCAGCAACAGCAACAGCGCGCCTGTGCGCAGGCGGTCCCCACTCACGCCACGCCTGAGGCACGAGCCCGTCCTCGCTGTTCGTGAGCAGACGCACGGTCGCGGTGCGCAGGCAGCCGTGGATGAGCTTCCAGCGCGGCGGGATCGGGAGCGAGAAGGGGTAGTGGAAGTCTTGGAACATTGCGGCGAGCGCGGCGGTTTGGTTGTCTTTGGTGCAGAGGGTGCCTTTGGTGTCGTTTGTGGTTGAGTTGTGGTGGTTGTGGTTATGGTGGTTGCGTGCGTGATGGGTTGGGAGCAGGGCGAGGCGGGTCGGTCGGCCGAAGGAATCAAATTTTCGGGCTGGGCTTGGCGCGATCGACGGGCGGGCGGGCCCTTTTTAGGGGCTACCATCATCATCGCCATCGACGACGACGACGGACACATTGACTCGCAGGCACCGTTGCAGTTCAGCTCAGAGGAAAGAATTCACCATCCTTTCTCGGGCATGGTGTTATATACCCATCTACTCCCTTCCCAGCTGCAGCGTGCCAATGTATCAACCACACGACCGCCTTGCGTTCTCTGTCGTTTCCTCCCACAGGCCAGGCCACGCAGCGTCCGAGCGGAGTGCCCGTTTGCTATTCGGGGCGGCGGGAGGGCGTTAGCGCCGCTCAAAGGCCGGTCGAGGGGTGGGCGTGCGCCACTGCATGCGTCTCCTCGAGGCACCATGGCGTCATGATCTGCTTGCTATTCGCGTCTCGCGAAGTTGGCGCCGGCGCCTACTGCCTACTGCCTACGTCAGCCCGCGCCTACGCTCGCCTACGTACGCGCGTGCGCGCCTGGTTTTTTTTATTTATTCCGACTCCGAGCTCCACCGGCGTGGTATTCTTAGTGCGTTTATTTCTATGATAATGTATATCGAGTGAGCGGGCGCTGATGTGGGCTCATTGCTTGTTGTGTAGATCTGCGCCTTTTGTCTTTGTGTTTTCTCGATCGTGATTCAATTCAATTCATATCAATTCAACTTAACTTGCTGTCGCCATCGTGCTCATCGTACATCCCGCTGTCCTGCTCTTGCCTTTTGCTGAGGGTTGTTTTTCGTGTTCGTGTTCGTGCTCGCTACGGCTGCATGCACGAGGCTAGGTGTGTACGCCTGCTTGTGCTATAGGGGTGGACTTGTGCTGATACATATTTGTTTGCAGGCTATCGCCTTTGTTTCGTGGCAGCCGCTTCTTGTCTTCCTTCCGGCGCCCGGCGCCATACCCCTGGTCTTCTCGGATCGCGTCCTTTGTTTTAGTGCAGTTTATCATCAGCGCCGTCATCATCCATCGTTGTCTTTCGTCTTTTTTTTTCTCATACTTTTCAACTTTGTCGCCGTCCGGGCTTAGACTCGCGGATCGTGCATCATGCTCTCGTCATCGTCGCCGCCTCCGGGCCGAATTAGTAAACTTATTAGCGCTTCGTCTTCTCGTCTCGTCTGGTCTCCTATATCCCGCCTTCTGGTTCCTGTGCGCTGCTTCTCACGTCCATCGGTTCATCCATCCATCCATCGCCCTATCGCCCTGCATCATCCATTTATCATCCCCTGCATTCCATCTCGCCCGTCCCGTGCACGCTTCTCACCTACATACTGACTGATACAGGCCCCGGGTGCCGTACATACATACGTTTATATTAATGCATTCCATTCTCGATCTGGCTTGGCCTTGGTGATGTGATTGTGATGTGTGTGATATCACTGGCATGGAGGAGAGTGGGGTTGAATGGGGTTTAGGGGCGGATGGGCGCCTGCGTGCTCTGTGCTTCCGCCAACGATGGCGATTGGATTGGCAGGAGCATTGCGTCTGTGGGTGGCAGACGAGTATATTTAGCTTGAGGTGTCCGAGGTATGTCCTGATCGATGCTGGGTATGTACCGTATCGTCGAGGGGGTGATTGATTGATATCATCACTGCTGCTGGGATTACCAACGAGTACTGGCCTCGCGGCGGAGCAGCCATTGGAGCAGACAGCTTAGGGCGGGATCTGTAGCTCAGTATTACCACACTATCTTGCCTGATATTTTTTGTTGAGAGAACTCAGAACACCCTAAACTTATCACGTGCTTCCCCTCTGAACGCGTCGAAGGGCGTCACGGTTCGGCGTTAGTCCAGCACGCCAATTAACCCTCTTCGGTGCATATCTCCCCATTACGCGTTACGCCGCATTTACGAATATTTATGACACAGACAATTTCGAGGCAGCTCGTGAGTGTAGTGAGACGCCTGAAAGACTTTGAAATACAATTGAAATATGCCAAAAGAGCTTGTGCAGGCAAACTTCAAACTTCAAGCGTGGTTCAAGCTTACTATTCCTCCGGAATTGGCGTCCATAGGCGCCATCTACTCTGTTCTCAGCGCCGTAAACTCAGGATCAAAGAATAACCAGATGTGGGGCTTGTCTACTACTCTGGGAGGTCCCGTCTCAGGTTGGAACTTGGCCGTCTGGTTCCTAGGCTGGTGAATGTCAAGCTGGGGAAAATCTCGCCGGAAAGGCACTCTCTGGTACATAGCAGGCTACTACACTCCAGCGCGGCGGCTGTTGTGGTCTTGATCCACGCAAAGATGCCCTTTTTCAATCATGTACTATGCGATCTAGGCCATTATGGTCGAACCGAAGGCATCCATCGACACGGCCATTGATCCTGGCCACTCCAATGCTGTCAAGCTGGAAGCTCACTCATCCAAACAAGACCGAGCAGGGTGCGCGACTCTCATCAATGCCCGTAATACAATCAATTGGTTGCCTACGCTTGTTATTTGCGAAATACCTCTGGGGCGATTCAAGTAATTGTGAACTTCAGTTATCTGGCAGATATGTATTTGACAAATTATTATTTCAGTCACTATATTTTTACCGCATGCGATCGACATCCCCGGAGCACTGAGCACTGAGCAGCCCTACTGCCATCATCGGAGCAACGACAGCGTGCACACGTGATGGCTGACTACGCCGGCGACAGCGTTGACGCCATGCCTGTGCTCGTTTGACACTATCTATTCCGGACAGATTACCAACCTCACCGCATTCTTTTATCGTTGCGCCATCAGCAGCACTTCTGGTCGCTTTTGCAGGTGTGTGCGCGGGGCCACGCAATATAAATACCCAGCGCGGCTGACGAACCCCCAGATCTGGCTTTTTTCCGCCCACATACCTCCCCCCTGCGCCTCCTTGCGCACACGCACGCCACCGCGAACAACCGCTTGTCAATCGTCTGCAGAGCGCTCAGCAGTAAAGTCATGCCTCCCATATTCGACAAGCCTACAACAGAGAATTACGATTACATCGTCATCGGCGGCGGCTCTGGCGGTTCTGGTACCGCGGTGCGTTCTTCCTGTTGCTCCGCTGCGTCGTGTGACGCTGACTGACCCTCCTCCTGCAGCGCCGCGCCGCATCCTATGGGAAAAAGGTCGCCGTAGTCGAGGTGACGCCCAACCTCGGCGGTACATGCGTCAACGTCGGTGCGTACTTTGTCCTTCCCGCACAATAGCAGCAGCGCTGACCCCACACAGGTTGCGTCCCCAAAAAGCTTATGTGGCACGCCGCGGACCTCCAGGATCGCCTCTCGCATCACGCACCGGGGTTCAAGTTCGCCGGCGCGCAGAACCTCAAGTTTGACTGGGCCGCGTTCAAGCCCCAGCGCGACGCGTACATCCGCCGGCTGAACGGCATCTACGCTGCGAACTTCGACCGCGAGGGCGTCGAATACCACCTCGGGCGCGCGCGCGTGCTCTCGCCGACGAGCGTCGAGGTAACGCGTCCCGACGGGGAGACGTACGTGCTCTCTGGGGAGAAGATCACCATCGCTGTAGGCGGGCAGCCGAGCGTGCCGAGCGAAGAGCAGATCCCGGGCGCGGGGCTGGGCATCGACTCGGACGGGTTCTTCGCGCTGGAGACGCAGCCCGCGCGGGTGGCCGTCGTCGGCGCGGGGTACATCGCCGTCGAGCTCGCGGGGATCTTCAATGCGCTCGGGACAGAGACGCACCTGCTCGTACGCGGCGAGACTGTGCTGCGCACGTTCGACCCTATCCTGCAGGACACGCTCACTCCGTGGCTAGAGAAAACAGGTGTGAACCTACACCGCAGC
Source organism: Hypholoma fasciculare (assembly GCA_016801325.1). Lineage (NCBI taxonomy): Eukaryota > Fungi > Basidiomycota > Agaricomycetes > Agaricales > Strophariaceae > Hypholoma > Hypholoma fasciculare. The sequence goes on along the minus strand of JAEKIV010000100.1, from coordinate 47,582 downwards.
ACGCATGTCACCCGCGTCGAGGGCGTGAAGGGCGGCCCGCTCACCGTGCACACGGACAACGGGCCCCCGATCGAGGTCGACGTGCTCCTATGGGCGATCGGAAGGCACGCGAGCACGAAAGGACTGGGGCTGGAGGAAGTCGGCGTCAAGCTGGACAAGAAGGGCGATGTTGTAGTTGACGAGTACCAGAACTCGAATGTGCCCGGCATCTACGCGATCGGTGACGTGCAGGGCAAGTGGCTGCTCACGCCCGTCGCGATCGCCGCTGGTCGCCGGCTCTCGAACCGCCTCTTTGGCCCGGAGAAATTCAAGAACGATAAGTTGAGCTACGACGACATCCCTACGGTGGTGTTCTCGTGCGTCCCTTTTCTTTATCATGGATGCATGTACTGACGTGGTGACCTAGTCACCCACCGATTGGCACAGTCGGGTTAACGGAGCCGCAGGCGCGCAAGAAGTACGGCGACGACGCGATCAAGATCTGTGTGTCCTTTCTTCCCTTCTCACCTTGCCCAAGCTTACTGTCGACCTTTTTCATCACAGACAAGTCGAGCTTCCGTGCACTCTACTTCTCAATGGTCGATGAGGAGCACAAGGAGCCAACGGTGTACAAGCTCATCTGCGCGGGTCCGGAAGAGAAGGTCGTCGGCGTGCACATCCTCGGGCTCGGCAGCGACGAGGTCATGCAGGGCTTTGCCGTCGCTGTCAAGATGGGGGGTGCGTTTCTTGATTTTACGGGTTGTTGTACTGTTGTTAATGGGTTTATGATTTTTAGCGACGAAGGAGGATTTGGATAGTACCGTCGCGATTCACCCAACGTCCGGCGAAGGTGCGTCTTTGTCCATCTCTCATGTATCACATAGCGAACTGACTTTTTCCCTTGCGCAGAGCTCGTCACACTCCGCTGAAGATGAACCTGATGTTGAATTGGAATGCATTTCTTTCTAGGATCACACACCATCAGCATGAAATGGATATAGGATCTTACTAGCGGATAGATATCAAGCAGACACGAATAGCAAATATATTGTATGACGTACCGTAGTAGTCAACGGCTCTAAAGCCCGACGCAGAAAATTAATTGAATGTACTTCTTCTCATGTGCTCATGCTCAGATGGGTGCATTTGTTGTTCCTCGTCCGTACTTGGGTGTACACCTGATCATGAAGGTGAGTTTGTCGGCGCGTCGTCGGCCAGCCAGCTGATCGCAGTCGATCTGCCGCTTATCAGATAACCCCAGCCATCTCCCCCCATCTCTACTTCTACAAGACAACCGCAAAGCCCCTCCTCCAATGAGTACAACAACAACAACAACCATCATAGAGCAGTGCTCTGCGTCCGCAGCCGCACCGGTGCAGCCAGACATCGGATACCACCCTGATGTCGAGAAATACCTCACGCGCAGCAAGCGCCGCCTCGCGGAGAACCCTGATCTGCCGAAGGTAGCTCTCCCACCTGGCTTCCCGCAACGCGTGGACGGACCCATCGTCTGGAAGGGCGCGGACTGGCGGGGCGAGGAGCAGTGGGTGTACAGATTAGATGAATCTGAGCTGAAGGAGATCGACGATGCGCTGCAGCACTTCAAAGGTGCGACGCTCTGTATGTTATAAATTGGCTAGGATCAATTGCTTAATGTCTTGCCAGGGACAAATCTTGCGCTAGGGTATATTGGGAAAGACACATTCCCGCTCCCGACGTTGTCTTCGAAGCTCCATGAGTTTGCTAAAGAGCTGTACTCGGGTCGCGGATTCTTCGTCCTGCGCACGATACCGATCGACAGCTATTCGAAGTCAGATCTCGCTACCATATATTCAGGTTGGTCATTATCCCTACCACAAAATCGTTTCTAACTTACTTATTTATCTTCTTCCACGATACGTCCAGGAATATCGTCTCATGTGGGTTCCGCTCGCGGCAAGCAGGACGGCACTGGCGCGGTGCTGGCGCACATAAAAGATCTAACCATCAGTCACGCCAACGAGAAAGGCGGCATCGGGAACTCAGCATACACCACGGACAAGCAGGTCTTCCACACCGACGTCGGCGACCTTATCGCACTCATGGCGCTCGAGGTCGCAGAGGAAGGCGGCATATCGCGCATCAGCAGCGGCGCCATGGTCTATAACGAGCTTGCGGCGACGCGGCCTGACTTGATCCATACGCTGTCTGAACCTTGGCCGCTGGACAGTTTCGGTGGAGATCCGGGGTACACCACACGGCCTGTGCTATACCACGAGGACGGGCACATCATTATCCAGTATTCGCGCCGCCACTTCACGGGATACGGCCTGCAGAAGCGCAGCGCACATATTCCTCCGATTTCAGAAGCGCAGGCAGAAGCGCTCGACGCGGTACATTTCTTAGCGGAAAAGTATTCCCTGGGGCTGAATTTCCAGAAGGGAGACATCCAGTATATCAATAGCCTCGGACTGCTCCACGCTAGGGACGCGTTTAAGGACAGTGAAGAACACACGTAAGCTCCTGGTTCGAATCGCTGGCGGGTTGTATGTTGAATTCCAGTTGTATATTCAGGAGGCATCTCATTCGGCTGTGGCTTCGCAACGATGAATTGGCCTGGAGCACACCAAAGCCACTCCAACCAATCTGGCAGCGCTTGTATTCTGTTGCGCCAGATGAGCAAAGATTCCCGTTGGACCCGGAGATTCGCAGGAAGGCCAACGGTGCGACAAAGTGACGAGGAAACGGCCCGTAACGGACGCATAACCAAGTACTTTCTATATAAATTGTATTAGTTCATTTAAGTTTGAGGCAGAAGCTGCATTTCGATGGTTGCATTATGGTATCTTCTTTTGATGGAACAGTACAGGGGATGAAGGATTGGGTCGACAAAATGTTCAATCATCATCGAGGGCCAGACACTAGATAATTTCATGAATACAGAGATAGCGACAAACACAGATACAATACACACCCGAAACTCAATGAATGCATCCGTTCCTCCAGCAGCGCGCGGTTTAGACGAAGGCATCAGAAACTGAAGACTTAGTAGCCCATCTTCGTCAATCCTTAGTGATGTTTTGATAGAACTTTGCAGGGCCTTGACTGTGCGCAGAATATGTCCGAATCGATAACTCAATATTATAATATGAAGTCGTTAGTTGTTCAACAAAGTTGGCTGACAAAAATATTGAATGCACCTGAATTGCACCGTCTCCTGACATTCGAATGTCTCCAAAACTTCTCGGTCGTTGGGGTAGTCCATCTAGTAAAAGATACGCTGCACATCAGTTTCACGGCATACATGCGCACAGCGCGCTCCTCACTTCAGTGCTGCCAAACGTTCCTGTGGCTTGTATCCTCAGCATGGGTTTCGCCGCGGGGATACGATCCGATTGACGCTGCTTTTGCTTTCCTTTCGCATTGTTCCCAGCCACAGCGTCGTTTTGGTCGGAGATTGGTGGGTTTCCAACAAAAGTCAGCTTCTCGCATGATGGATCAAGTTCAGAGAGGGCATCGCGGAGCCAGGACGATTTCAAAATAATCTTCAGAACGCTGTCAATGTGTACGAAATCAGTCATCGATGCATACGAGCCAACTGTATGCGTACGTTTTAGAGTTGTCAAAGTCGAGTTCGAGGTGTGGTTCAGGATCAAAAGTGGTGATTTCGCAGGTAGTGGTAGGCCCTGATGCATCTTCCGCACTGTCGGTCAAAGATAAGGCACGGCGCAATACTTAATTAATGAAAGAAAGGAAAACACGCACATGATTAGCGTTAGGGGATACCCGCTCCCCGCATATGAGAGCCTCATTCCTGTCTTTCCTTCTCCTGTCCTGCCAAAGAATACGTCAAGACCTCTCCCTCTTCCACCCCCACCCTCATCTCCTTCATCTTCTTCTCTAGGTGCATTTCGCCAGCCTCCACCGCCTCCCTGGCCCCTCCCTGCTCCTTGGCCACGGCCTACACCACGCCCAATATGATTGGTTGGAGCGGCTGTTATATTTCCCGTACTGGGACCTGCAGTGCCGAAGATATTCAAACACTCGACGAAGGTGTTCAGAGGTATCTCGAAAGCCGCATTATCGCTCCCTTCATGCTCGGGATCCGCGCCCTCGCCTTCTGAGTCTGCAGCTGGATCGTATGCGTCGTCATCCTCTGGATCAGTTTCGGGCTCGGTCTCAGAGTCATCATCTGGATTAGCTGGGCGTTTTTGGGGAGCTTTCTGCTTCTGCTTTCGTTTGGCAGCGCGTATTGGACGGGGTTGGGGCGCTTCTGGTGTGTAGGTGTATTCGTCGAACACTCCAGAGAAGATAAACGCGGTCCCTGTTAACAAGTCAATGCGTTTCCCTAGGGTAGATTGACAAATTCAACACACCGAGCAAAGTTCGTGCCTCCTCCACCGTTATCGTCAATCCGCGTTCGGTGACAGTAACAGTTGCTCTCTATGTCAATGCATGAGGTGCCTCAGCACCCGTATACCAGCGAGGTAGGAAAATCATACGTTGATGAAATTGACACCCCTCAGGAGCGAAGCGAAGTAGCGGACGTCGTGCACCGACGCAGTGAGAACCTATATCATAGTAAACGCGTCGGAGAGAGATGCTGGTCATTCCATCGGTTGATGCTAGCATATAGAAACGACGAGTTCGGCTTACGGGCGGGAGCGCCTCGCGCGGCTGTTGAGACATGTTGTGGAATGGGACAAGATGATAGACGCGGCTCGCAAACAACGCGCAAACGCGACGCGCCTCGGCCCGGTACTACCGGAGCCCCAGCGGCCGCCTCACAAAACTCATACAATTTGCGGCCACTTTGTGAGGCTCCGAGTCATATCGAGGGGGGACGAGAAATAGTATATCCTGCTGGAAAGCAAAATAATCTACGGCGGGGCTACGCGTATGTAGAGTATGTCTATTGATAAATAGAACAATTAATGGCAATAACCTGTTTAGAATAACCCATCCAGATAGCTCGCGGACTTTTTGGGCAGCAACTGTGTTGGGGCTGGCTGCGGTATGGGTTTGGGAGATGGAGGAAGATAGTCAGCGAGGATGGAATCGAAGTCGGCGTCTTTGAAATCTATAATGAGCCAATGATCAGTACAACTATGAACATATGTAGTTATACGAAGACGTACTAGCTGGGAAGGGGTTGCGCGCCTTGAGAGATGCTTGGAGCATTGATGTGACGACGAGACGGCGAATAGCAAGGCCATCCAGTGGCGTCTGTAGTGCAGAGGACGCGATAAGTATTCAGGCCATAGACTAAATCATGAAGTAATGTACCTTCGCATGAGCAGCAGCCTTTTGGCTTGGTTTTTGGCTCGCATTCGCTTCTTGAATTGGGGATGGGCCAAACTTGAAAGTACCAAGTGGGCTCGACGCGTGCCCCAAGAACGCGAGTACGTCACCCTTCGTCAGCATGCCCCTCACACCTGTGCCCTTTATTTTTGCTGCATCCGTAATGCCGTTTTCTATCAAAAGCCTATGTACGGATGGGAAGAGAGGTCGTGAGTGTTCGGGAGACCCATGCCCCTCGGCAAGTTGAGGCGGCTGCGATTCGGATGTGGAGAGTCGGCCGGAGTTGGGTGTCGGCGGGTGTACCGAAGGATTCGCTTCCGCTTCCTTCGGCGGCGGGGGGGCTACATCGTCCTTGGGTATTTGGAGGTTGGATATGTCGTCGCCCTCTTCAGCGAGAAGAGCAATGATTCTGCCTATGGGCACACCCTTGGTTCCGTCGGGAGCCTAATATAGACGGCAATATGTTGAATTATAATGAGGTCATTCACAGTGTTGCTCGACCGCACCAGAATTTTGCCCATGATACCATCTTCCTGCGCCTCGACATCGATGGTAGCCTTGTCCGTTTCCTAGCGGTCGAAGATGTGCATGAGCGACCATTTCTCCTTAACGGCCGCAAAATGCATTATACGTGCGCGTAAAGGTAGCTAACTCACAATTTCCAGAAGTACATCTCCCTGGACAAACGACTCGCCCTCTTTCTTTTTCCACGATGCAATTCCACCTTCCGTCATGGTCGGTGACATTGCTGGCATCTGGAAGTTGGTTATGGCCGACCGCACGGTCGAACTATGCAGCACTGTGGTGATCTGTCAATCATAGCATAGGCATAGGGTCCAGCGAATAGAAGACTGACGACGTTTGGCCTGGCCGGATGCGGCAGAACGGGATTGCCGTGTAATCATTGCCGTCTGGGACACGAACTTCATGGACGCCATGTCTACGTAGTGGTTGGCCGTAGAGGACGAAATGTTGGGGGAGAGCGGCACCCGGGGAAAATGCTGGTAACGTGATGCCTTTTGAACGCCGATGGACTCCTGGAAGAATGCCAATTCGGTCAGTAATTGACCTCTACGCTCTTCGTTCCCGGAATCGGCCCATTCATTTCGCTGGAAGCATGCGCTTTGTGTGGCGCTGATACTCTGTACACTTCTTTCCTCTAAAACGGTTCAACGGACGCCACCCGCACCAGGTTGCTAGTACCTGTTCTCCACAATGTCGGCCTATGCTCCAGGATATCTGCAGCGCGTACGGGTGTTGGGCCAGCGCTTTTTTCTACAGTTTGGACTGTGAGTGTCTCTCTTCACCCATTGTCCTTCTCTCCAATAGTCGCCCTTTAGCCATTGTGCCACGCATCAAGTCCGAGTCATCCTCATATCCTGTGTGGTCATTACGTCTCTATTCTACCCCGCTCTCGACCTATACACCTCTTCGCACACCTCTTCACAATCTATTCTAGATGCTATAATATCACCGGCTGCAAACTCCGTCGAAAACGACCTCGTTAGCATCTGGGCTGCGCAAGACACCCTTCGCATTCATGAGGATGCTGTGACCCGTGCCAAATGCCGAGACGGGAAAGTGCTGCGCGTAGAGCGCATATTCATCCAGAGCCCGCTCGTTGAAGAGGACGGCATGCTGAATCACCAAATTCTCCAATCTACGTACAACCTCGAGCAGCGGCTGCAAGGCGGTCGTTGCCTGAAGGCACAGGGCGGCAAGTGTCTCGTCGTATCTCCGTTGGCTTTCTGGGACTACGATGAGGACTCGCTTCGCACCGACAAAAACATACTCGACACGCTCAATCAACCCGACAAGAACGTCACGGTCTCCGGTATTCCTATTACGTCCCAGATGGTGTTGGCTGGTCGTGGCTCATACGAACACCACGTCGGGAGTGGAGGCAAGTTCGACTACGCCAGCTTCCTGGCGCTCACCTACTTCTTCCCGGATAGCTCGTGCTGGAAACCGGACCCTGAGCACACTCAGTGGGTACAGATGGTCGATAACGCGCTTGCCGAAGACGGAGGGATTACAACATACGAGTCTGAGCCTACGTTAGTAGCCCTGGAGGTATGAGCGTGTACTTTATCTGATTCATTCATCATGTTCACCATATTTTCGCAGTACGACCCTCATCTGTCTGTTAATCCGAAGGGCTGGTCGGCTATTTCAGCCTTTCTCTATTTAGCATACATTGGTTTCTTCGCCTATGTCGCGTGGTCGGTGCGGCGGATGGACGCTGTCCATTCCAGACTTGGAGTAACGTTCACAGCCCTGGTCGAAATAGCTGTCTCGACGATCACGTCGCTCAGCGTGTGCGCGCTCGTGGGTTTCAAGATTACGATGGTTCCCTGGTACGCATATGTCCGTTCTTATCGTTTACGTTACCAATCCTTCTTTCTTTTCAGGGAGCTTCTTCCGATCGTTATCGTGTTTGTTGGTGCTGAAAATATGTTCAACCTGGTGAGTATATTTATCCTATCGCTCTAGACTGAGGCAGCCATCACTCATAATTCATAGGTTGATGCTGTCGGGAAAACTTCTGTGACGCTTGCTGTGAAGCAACGGATAGCGGAGGGTCTCAGCCGTGCCGGGACATCCAACACACTCAAAGTTGTATCGTACAACTCAATCCTCGGCGTCATCGCAGTGTTCACCGTCGGGGCAGTGCGCCAATTCTGCATCTTCGCGATTGTAGTCCTGGTGGCGCACTGGTTCTTGGCTCATACATTCTTCATGGCGGTACTCTCTATTGATATTGCTCGCCTCGAGGTGCGTCCATTGACTCTTTTACGTTTACACCACACTAAGCAAATATATGAATAATTCAGTTAGAAGAATTACTACGCCACGATGCTAATCTAGTGCCCGCCGCGCCTACTTTCCAGAAGGAGCAACCCTCTGTTAAGCAACCTCGCTCTGCGTGGCAGAAGCTCATCCTGACAATTCAGAACCTACTGAAAGGAAGGGCGGCGACTAATATCAGTCTCTTGATGGTGTGTAATCGATGCTAGTCCACGTTTCAATACCCGCTGATATCATTTTAGTTACTCGCTATAGCAGCTACGTTGTATTACACAACGTATACAGCCTCAACAGTTCCTGCACTGCCGAAGTCGCTCGGTGCCGTCTCGCGCATGAAGGCACACCTAGTGGCTGACGTTGTATCCCCCGCAGAGCGCATATGGAAGACGCTCAACCCCGCGCAGACGCCACTTCTCCATCTCCGCATGGAGACGCCGACGATCATCACCTTCAGCGCCGGCGCGGGATCCGCGAGTAGGAACCCCGCCCACCTATCGCCCTCTCGGTACACCATGCGCACGGTGCGCTTCGTATTATGGATTTTGACGATTCTCGTTCTCCCAATCGCAGTCACGACGAGCGCGCTCTGGGGTCTGCTGCTCTATTTGCTGCGGAACACAGAGCTACTGGAGGCGCAGCGCCACCGCCCCGATGCGGATGCTCTCATTGACGAACAGAAGAGCTTGCAGAGCGAGACCGTATTCTCGACGCTCCCACGCGCGTTCGCCAGCGACGTGGACCTGATTGCAGTCAGCAAGGACGGGAAGACGATCGTGTCTGTTGGCCTGCGTAATGAAATAATAGTCTGGAACGCAAGCCGTAACAAACACATCGCCATCGATGCCGCGAACGTATTGCTCAGGATGGCGAGCTCGTCGTCTTGCGCGGCATCCACAGTAACGTGTGTCTCGATTGATGACGGCGGCCGCTATTTTGCAGTCGGTACTGGAGCGGGATTGATCGCAGTATGGAGCGTGGATAAAGCTGGAAACACGAAGCCTTTGCCATTGCTTGCACTCGAGAACTCGTCTGCAGCGGTCACTGGGATACAATTTGTGCCGCCAATGCGACAGTACACAGAAAAGAAACCGATGCGTACGTCAAATCAAGACTCCAACTCTCCTAATTCACTCGGCGCCAAGGGCGTTGTTTTACTTGCAACATACGAGAATGGTATTGCTGCTCGCTGGACCCTCTCCACAGCATTTCCTACTGTCGCATTCTTTTCACCGTCAAGACACGTTCCGGTGATACGAACACAGTTTGTTTGTGTCTTCCCAGAAAACCGGTATATTATTGCCTTTTGCTTGGAAGACGGCGGCCTGGATCTAGTCGAGACGGGCGAATACGAACCAACGATGCTGGACGACTGCTGCGTGCATCCCGGCCACCCAACGGACACGGTTACGCAGGTGCATGCTTGTAGGGCGGAGCTTCAAGGCAGTGTACGGCTCGTGATCGCTGCCGCGACTGAGACGGGCATAGTGTCGCTCTGGGACGGCAAGACGGGCGAGTGTATCTCGCTACTCGACGAAGCATACGGACACGTAGGGTCATTGAAGGTGTCCTCCGTGAAATGTGTGACGTGCAACTTCTGCGGGCAGCTGCCTGTGGAAAGCATTGCGCTTGCCTTCTCAGTGGACCACCTCGTACGGTTCTTCAAGCTATATCTTGAAGATCAGACGCGGCACTGCTCGTGTGGTCGCGGCAGTAAACAGCAACAGCTTCACAGCATGCCATCAAGAGAGAGTCTTGGGCGTCGATCAAGGAGCAATAGCAATAGCACGACGTCTTCGCGGACCAGCTCACCACTCATCCCGCGTGCACGCCTCGCTACTGCTTTCGAGACGTCCGCCTTCCCTATCTCGGGGCACGGCGTCCATTCACGAAGAGCATCGGAGAAGGACACGACGCGGCGCTCCTCAGAGCTGCTCACCGTACCCTTCCCCGGCAACATTTCTAGCGAGGAGTACGATGGGGACGGCAGTGATCGCAGTGGGACCACGACCCCAACCAATGCTATGCAGTCGGTGTGGCATAACGCGGTCCTTGCGCCAGTAGCGGAGGTTACATGTGAGCGTGGCGGATGGGGCATGATGAGCAATAGTTTCGTCGGAATCCGGCGGCGACCGCGCACGCAGGAAAAATTCCGACCTCTGTCGCTGGAAACAAGTGCTAGTAATATCGCGAGCGAAGGGGGGCTCACGAAATCAACGTTGGAGAGGTGGGAACTGTGGACGTTCGACCCAGCCACGGTGCTGGTGAAGAGCTCCCTGCTCTCCGGTCTCCCCTTGCGGCCATCAGACGCATCAGGCTCCCCAACGTCGTCATCGCGGAGAAGTTCCTCGTCGTCAATGACATCGTCCACCGCCGCTGGAATCGCAAGACTGCCTTTCACCCGTGTTTCACCTCTACTCGCCGCCTCATCGCATACCCTGGCCGGATTTGGCAACACTATTGGCGTCTTCCACTTCAGTCCATGATACGATGGTACGCGTCCCGCTCTTTTTTCTCCGTATCATGCACAACGCAATGTGGACGTTCTCTGCACCAACGCCTGATCTGTGTTTCTATGTTTGGATTGATTTTGTTTTGCCCTGGTCGTTTGTAGACTGTCTCGCATTGCTATCTGTGCCTGTATCCATTGACTCCTTTCTTGATTCGTGTTCGTACATTTGGCCACTAACATAGAAGTCCTCTGCAATATAATGTAAGCTTATAGTATTTATAACCAATATATGTAGTCCTTGAAATGATGCATAAAGTTGTGTTTTTGTCCGGTGTCACAGATTTTACAAATGAGATTTACTAGTAAATGTTCGTAGTCCGTCGAATGTCCATCGAAAAAATTGCCCGGGAATGAGAATGGAACCGAATTTTTCATTGCGCAAACGACTGTCCAGTGGGAGGTCCCGTTGGAGTGCGCAATTCAGCTTTGTTTCGCGCACGCTGATATTTTGTCAGAGATAAGTAGATGAAGGGGAGAAGATACGGAAAAACTTACTCGACAATAGTAGTGAATCTCCGATTCTAATTGTTGATATTTCGAATCGAAACGCCGCAGGATATAGTCTTCCTTCCACGAGCCAGCGTCAGCGAACTTCGCTAGGATAGTCGCAAGCGAGTATGTGAGATCTGCGTGCGGCAGAAGGATGATTGCGCAATCGAGAGCCGCCTCAAAATAAAAGTCGGCGTAGGAGTCATGCTGCATCCGTTTTTTGATCTCGTCCCTGGTAGTATTTCTTTTTGTCGTTCCAGTGCCGCGGTGAGAAACCATAATCGCATCAATAATACCATGTGCAAAAGTCAAACAAAAGTAGACCTGCTCTGCGCATCGTCCCTCAAAATTCAGGTCCACAGCTTTGTCCAACTTCTGAGGAACCGCCGTCGGTGGATGTAACAAAAACGTATACATAAGTCGGTAAGATATTGCGGAGGCCAGAGGTGAGATATTTTGACATCTGCGACACGAATCGTGGTTGGTGTGATCACACATTCGAAACATCTTGGAAATGTACGTTAGCAATGTGGACGGACCCTCAGGAAAATCTGTTAGGCATACATAGTTTTTAAAGCGCTCTTGATTGAGTAGAGTGTCGAGGGATTCTTTGATTCTGCGATCTATAGGACAGTATGTAGCGTGTAAAACATGCATATAGGCGTCGAAGATACGATTTTGATTCGGAAGGTCCTGGTAGTATGGAATTGTCAGTTCCACTCTTCTGAGGTATCGCCCCAATATATCTTACGTTTCGTTTGAATGGGTGAAGTAATTGTTCCATCAGCCTTGACTTCCACATTTGGCGAGCAGTCCACATTGACGTCAACCTTTCCGTGTCGCCAGTAAATAACCTATCATGGATGTATTTGGGCATATCATGAGTGAACTGGGCTAGGAAATAATGATATATTCGGAAGAAATCCATGTTCGCAATGTCGTTAGAGATGTCGGTTGAGAGGCTCGCAGCGTCGAAGTTCTTTCTGAAATATGAAAGCGACTTGCGACAGTCTACGGTACGCACTAGACCAGGATCTGGATGAGGCATGACTAAGTTCTAATTTTATTCTTACTCACCAGCTTCATCCTGATATATTTTGAGATAACCCCGAGCCAGTCGTTCATGAGCTTTCGACAAATCCACAAAGAGCGAGCCAGAACGTGATTGATCTAGCAGAAAATCATTGAGTGATGCATGATATAATCTGATGGGTGAATGACGATCTTCGACTGCCACAATGGATGATAGATCAGCTAGAATGAGCTGAGTGTCACCGGGCTGGAAGAGAAGGAGTCGGGCAATCATGTCAGGAGAGTTGAAAGTTCCAAATCCATCATCAGCATGTCTTGGGACTATAAGGAGGCTGAATATTTGCATGACACGGGAATCGTCGACGGAAGAGAGGATATATGTGTACAGGGCGTCAAGAGCAGCATAGGGTGACTCGTTAGCAAGTGTAGGAAGTATGCCGAGAATGTCCCTGAGGCGATCAGTGGGCCAGTGTTTAGTCGATTGAATGTATTTGATGACTGTCGAAGCGTATATGAAATGGCCGGCGGAACGGCTGACCAAAGTCTCAATCGCAGAGTGTTCAGGCCAAGGAGAAGGTACATATTTCTTCATGGGATGAGATTTGACTATCTTGCTGAATTCGAAAGACAAATAGGCTCGGATGTCATTTTCAGCACTGACGTCGTGGATCGTCTGGACAAGGTTGAGTTGCTGCATAGAAATGGATTTGAACATGGGTTTATCTTGGAAGTGATGCAGTATGTGCGCTTCAAGACGACTAGTAATGAGGAAGCGAAAGGGTAGGCCAAGCTCTCGAACAGCTTTGGCGAGAACCTCTAGAATCTCGCATTGGATTCGAGGATCGCTGCATTGGTCCAGGCCGTCGACGACAAATAACCTTGGTTGTTTTGGCGTTGAGAAGAGAGAGGCGAGGAAGTAGCTAATGGAGCGCTTGACCTTGTTCGCCGGTAAGATGAGCAGGTTATCCGCCTGGGCTTCGATACTACGATTAAAGATGGTCGGATTATTTGATATGTATTTCTTAACATAAGGGCGTATCCGCGGAAAGCTGGAAATGAGCTGGTGCACCAAGGTCGTGATCAGAAGCTGGCCGTCAGATCCCGCAGGCGTGAGGGCATCCGGCGAAAAGAAAAATGTTGCGGCAAGTATTCCTGCTTCTCGGCATTTTTCTGCAATTGATTGCGCCAGAGCAGATTTTCCGCAGCCCGCAGGACCATGGAGCCACATCATCGAGGATGACCCGTTACCCTCCGTGATCCATCTCATTAGGATCTCAAGGATTATTATTTCGGTATTTTCGTCACATTTAGGAGGGTCGAAGAATTCCTCGGAGTTCAATAATGCGCCAGGAGCAGTGTGCTGGTAGAGAATATCTAAAGCGGTACCTAGATCAAACGTTCAACATCGGTAACGAAGTACTTTGAAAGTAGAGGACTAGCCACCTGTGTTGGATATTTTATGGTAATTGATTTGCTGGGTGCTATTGGAATGTCCTCCATTGGTCTGAACATTTGCACCGTTGGGAAATATTTGGTTTGTCCTTCTGATGATGTTCATTGTTTAAGAGTGGAAGAGCCTGCGGGGGAATGACGAGGGATAGCCGAGCATTGCGGAGCGCCAAGGATTGACCGAAGAGACCTGTCACTTTATATACTTTCTCCGGGATGACAAGCGGCCAGAAGATGCCTACCTCACCTTCCACGGTCGTGTGATCAGCACAGCTCGGTTAAAGATGGCAAACCTGTACAGCAAAGGTGTGCAAACGCTACGTCGAGCTTTCATGAAAGAAAGCGATATCGGCGGGTGCTATATTTACGTTCATTGATTCACATCTATGAAAATTGGAGGGACTGATCATGATACAAGTGGGGATCTATGTATTACAAGAACTCATCAAGCGGAAGATTCGGGTTTCCCTGCTTTGAAGCCAGATTGGATACGATCATCCTCCGCAGAGCTGCGCCGTTAACCTAAAGGATGACTGTTAACATATTGCAAAAGACACAGCGCAGGCTTCTTTACCTGAGCTTGTCCCTCGTCGCCGGTGTTCTTAGCTGATTGCGGCCATCTAGCAGTAGACGGAGTTACGGGCAAGCCATCTTCTTGCTGTCGCGACTGCATAGGGGACGGCCGTGGTGACATCTCGATAGGGGAAATTGGTTCAGTGTTGATCAAGTTCAGCCTTGGTCTCCCTCCGTGGGGACCTCCAACATGGGCGCTGCGATGTCCATATCCCATGGTCTGCATCTCGAATAAAGACGGCGTTCGTGGCGACATTGTCGGCGTTCGTGGAGATGATAAAGACCTGAACTGATCGCGGTAGAGGGGCGTAGAAATAGGACTGCTCGGTGGTGCAGGAAGTACGTTAAATTTAGGCGGTATCGGGGTGGTGGTACCACCTTGTATAATTGCAAGTTCATTCGCGTCGCGAGCAACGAGAGCGATAACTTGCTCAATGGGGACATTTGAAGTACCATCTGGTATCTGAAAGCAAATTATTCAGCGAGACTAACAAGGGAGAAAAAGAAACACACAATTATTTTCCCCAAGATGCCGGAATTGCTCGCTTCCACATCTACTGTGTATAGGTCCGATTGCTTTTTATATATATAAAAGGCGTTCAAGCGAGCCTGAGGGACGTGATGAAACTTACTATTTGCAATAAAACGTCGCCAGCAGCAAATTCGTCACCCTCCTTCTTAGTCCAACGCGTAATGGTACCCTCTGTCATGAGCGGAGACAGAGCAGGCATGACGATACTGGCTTGTCGTTTCAGCGATCCATGCAACCCTTACCAATATTTGTGAGCACACATTTTATAGGCAAGACGAGCTGGTAAGCTTACATCTTCTTTTAGCTTGCCCGTAACGTGCTCCAACGCTCTGCACTGCAGAAACTTTTGACACAGTGAAGGTGCTCATGGTTCAGGTAGCTCAAGTAAACAGCGTCGAAGGGGAAAAAGGCCTGCTTTCAAGGAGGTGAATCCTTCTGTTGACCAGCAACGAAGTGGGGGACTGTAACAGCATCGATGTTGGGTATTTATACTGTGGGCTGCCGGAAGGCGATGATCAGGTTACCGGGCGCCCGGATCTGAAGGCCAATTCACATCAAGATGTTGTTTCTAATCCATGACAGTCACGGTGAGCAAGCAGAGATCGTCTTCGAGAAAAGATATTGCTGACCTATACATGCCAGTGCATACATTATAGTGCTTGTCTGGCGGTTCAACCAAGTTAGGGCCCTGGCCCGGTTCCCGCGGTTAGAATCTGGTTAGACGGGCGGCGTGGTGTAAGCGTGTCTGCCAGTGATGTAGGCGAGTCACCTCTCGCCCCAAATTTTATTACGCAACTGCCCAGAACTGCCCATTGTCGCCATGATCCACCACATTCTGAATTCCCTGAGGTATGTCGATGGAACTCTTTCATTCTTTGAACTGAACTCATTCTTCTGACGCATAATGCTCAATGATCAATCGCAGTCATCCAGCCAGTACTGTCTCAGGACTCTCGAAGACTGATGATGTCCCCGAAAACATCCTAGCATTTAGATCCATTACCTCTTTGCTGGAACATCTTCCACGGGCGAGACCCGCTGAAGCCAAAAAAGACGCGGCACGGTCGCAGCGCTCCGAGACGCGAGACGAACTGAAGATAACCGGCGCATTTGCTCGATTGGCTGCCTTTCAGCATGATAGTGTCGCAGTGTCGATTCAGCGTTGCCGTGATCTAAAACTGCTAATTTGCGCTACTCAGGATGCAGCTGAGACTTATGAGCACGCAGACTATTTGCATTTTCTCATCAACAGGAACGATCGTTCGGCCAGCTCATCTGTGTTATCCAGAACATTGAAACCCACGGTCGTCACTGCAATGGAGCCTGATAATCTACTTGGTCAAACAGCATATAATTATATGAGGAACCTCGAGGAGAATTGGTGAGTCCTGCTCATAATTTTGTTATAACGTACTCACATGTCCTACCTATTGTAGGATTAAGCCCACGTTATCAACTCATTTATGGATTTTAAGCCAAGTATATATGGAGTGTGCCAACAACCAGAATGAAGGGTCTCCAACGCACAGTGAATTCTCCGCACGACTCTTTCGGTACACGGCCGCTGTGTTCTGCGAAAAGATAAAGCGCCGATTGACTCATCCAAATCTGTCACGACCCTTCATTGATTCTTTGCGGAATGTCACGAACGTTCCCATCCCATCGCAATCTCGTCGGATTTCTCAATGGACGACAGGGAATACTAGAGATGACAAGGAAGAGACTGCTAATGATTACCTCCTTCTAAGAGACTGGGTCAAAGCTTTCGAGAAGCGTGCTGAATTCGTTGAAACCCCAATGCCAAACTTAATAAAGCTAGCCAACGATTTGCCGCCACATGATTCCCTAAATTCAAGCTTTACAATCTACGACGATAATACATGCACGGAGTTTCATCAACTATTACTTCTACTCCTTGCTCGCTTCGAGACAGCTCTGGAACGTCTCTCAGCCCTGGATATTGAAAAGCCCGAAGATTATTCTATTCAGTTCAAGTGTTCTTTATTGCATGCCCAAGTATACGGAAATGCGCTTTTAAGACTATCTAAGGGCCAAGCCTTCCGAGTACATATCCAAAACATCGGTCATATGCTTGAAATCCACCGAGAGAAGTATGTCAAAGAAGGCCTTGACGAAGAGCTCGAGGCAATCCAGCCTATTGATTGTGTAGGCTGGGTGCAGCTCGTCGTATCCCACTTTGCAGATCTCGAGACTGTTCTCTGGTTTGTTACTTCCAACCGATTTCTTCACTCTTCTATTACTGTCAAAATTGTGCTAGCTCCGTCGACATCAGGCCCGACTTCAATATACCCATGGCGTGAACTATTGACACACCCAAAGTACTTTCCAACAGAAGAAACAGACCTTTATAAGTCCATGTTTGCTCCGAAGGTTTCTAACGAAGAGCTGCTTGGCTTCATTGACAAAGGTGTATCCGAGGCAATAAGAGCCAAGGAATTTTCAGCATGGGCTACGACTGTGCGAGATGGATGGAATGATCGAACTTCAGAATCTTTCAATTACCAACATTTGTGCGAGGCAGTAAAAAAACTAATGGATTCGGATGACCTAATGGTGGCTATCAAAGACACTGCGGACAAGATACATACCACACTTCAAGAGTGGTACAGCAAGGGCAAACTGGAATTAGCAAACGATCAGGAATCAGCGATCACTATCGGTGTAGACTCAGTGTATAAAGAACTACATTCCTTCGCTCCCGGCCACACATTTTTCTGCAATCTTGAGAATCTGCGATTAAAAGGCACAATGCATTGTGAAGCCTGTCTTGCTAGCCTCCTAATTGATAACTCGGGCGAGCAACAACTCCAGCTTAACAACCACGATATCATACAAATATCATCCGAGGTGCAGGTCAGTATCCTCTCCCTTATCCACTAATTATCAAATTCTCAGTTTTATTTGTTATGAACATAGGGATATGGACGAATAATTGGGCTATCGAAGCATTGCTGCCCAATATGTGTCGAGTACCTCCTTCAGCTGGGGAATTTGTCCGGCGGACAACCATTTGTTACACAAAGCTCTTCCTCTCCTATTTCTGCCTGCACACTGCCAACATGGACTCCAAGCAAAGCCGCGGACAGAATGGTTCAAATCTTTGGCGCAGAACTAAGACGAGATCTTGTTGCTCTCCCACAGAAAACTAATGTGTTTAACATGATGAGAGAGGAGAGACAGATTGCAGCGAGGAAACAGATGGCAAGACAGGCAAAACACCGGCCGGACTTCTATGACTTGGAATCTAGCCACGCCTGGTTCTGGTAGACAGGCAAGAGCAAGGATGGCAAGTAGTGTAGTTGAAGCTAGGGTTTTCCACCCGCTTATAAAAGGTGATAGAGAATTTAAGTAACAATTCCTTTAGATCATACTGTCTACGGCGCTATAAAGAGTGATGTCTTGCTTCTCGTCTTGTAGTTGTTCACAGGACGCATCGTACATGGTCATTGTTACCTGGCATTTCAAACTTGAGCTACTCAGCTTACTAGTTGCCGGTATCTGATATTTGGGCATGCAAGGTCAGAAATAAGTTATATGTACATCCAGTTACATACACTAAAAAGCGTGCAGAGGTGTTATCCATGACGCCTCTCACTCCATCAAAGCGTAAAGACCAGAGCGACCAGCGCTGTGAGAATTGGTAAAATAATTTCCATGAGCGAAAGGTGGGCGTATAATGGCCCGGTGCTGGCAGATGCAATAGCAGAAACATTCCCCACTAGGAGCTGTTTGCGAAATATTTGCAACGAATTGATGCTCCATGTCGCGTTCTGCCATTTGAGTATTTCAGTCAAGTTCAAATGATCTCCAGAGCGTATAACACACCACGAAATTTGTCGGATCCGTCAATCTCTCGGCACAAGTACCTGGGCACCCTGACGTTGCGTACGAGTTGCCTGCCCAGTCGCCTATTTTCATGAGTTCACCTCAGCTTAGAAACATTAGATGTAACGTGAAAGAAAACAAACCACAAAACGTAATATCTGTTCAAGTATTGTTCATGAGTTTGTATATTCTGACTTGCGACTATCAAGAACAACATACCGAAGACTATGTTATGATTGGAAAAGAATGTGCCTATGTCGCATTGTGTGTTTAGAAGAATTGCAGAGGGAGGACCCCAGAGCGAAGGATTGGGAGCCTTCTGTGTTATGTCTGAAGGAATAGCTGCTCTGTAGAAAGACCCTAGAGAGAGTTGCCGTTAGTCGGACAATTAGAAAGCATAACATATACCTACAAACTGATATATCATTTTCATCCCATTTCATCGCAATGATACCTCCCCCTTGTTGCTCAAAGAATTGTCCATATGATGCCCTACTGAAATCGGTGACATCACAGCCAGAGTTACTATTGACACTGGCATCACAATCAGTGTTGTTGACGCCGTTGGTTTGCTGGTGAAGATTTAGATTTTTAGGTAGTATAATAATGTAAAACGCACAGAAATGGTTCCGGTGTAGCTTGTATTGGGATCTAAAGTGCACCCTGAACAACAAAACAACGAAAAAAGATCAGTTTGAGATATCACACGACTGTTTAGAAGTATATGTACCTGGATTTGTGTGCCATGCAACTTGATTGTGCTCATTGTCGTGCACACCTTCAAGGATATCAATTTCGCCATTCTTCAAGCCAACTTGAGCATACTAAACAAGAACGAGAGTAAACAATCTCACTGAAGGCCAGTTACTCCCAACAGTCCAGAATGCAGGCCAAATAGCTATTAGCGGACTAATTTGTTAGGCAGGCCCTGACCGGAGGATATCTGTCACGTACCGCAGCCCCAAGGCGCTCGGTTCAAGTCCAAAATGAACAGCCCGGTGTCATAGGTTGCGTTGCTTGTTATTCGAACACTAGTCATGAAGAATTGAGTAGTGCGCACGGTAAATATTCGTAGATGATATCAAATACACACCTTTCTCGATTTTGCCCCAAAGGTAGCGTTGTCTGGTCGTCTGCTTTCATGATTACAGTTCCGTCATCTTGCACATACACATAGCCCTTCTCTATTGCTGTCTGTTGAGTTACGTAGCTAGAATTCCGGTTACTTTTGTGTTGAAGAACTTCGTAGATATGCGACTCACGTTACACTTCCACTGAAAAGGTGCAGTCAAGGTTAATACATAGTCTGTACACTGCTATGAAGCGAAGCATACCTCGTTGGATCGGTCCCATTGAAGAAAGTCCAGCGACTAATCAGGATGGGTCAGATAGTGGTGGAATATACATAACTTGTAACTCACTCGAAGAAAGTACTTCCAGAGTATTCATCGGAAGGAAGCCATAGAAAAGCTGAACCGTTGGGGTTGAAGTTGATGCCCGTGTTAGTATCACTATCCAGTTGCTGACCGCGCCTCGATGCCCACGGCCAGGATGAAACTAATCCAGCACGGTTGAGCAGGTCCGGTAGTGCTTCGCACGATATGGTTTTGAGGGCAAGAAAGGTGAGAGACAGTCTAGTGTACATCGACGAAGTGAGTTTTGAGAAGGTTCTTCGAGAGGTTGGTGTGCCGGAGAAATTAGAGTGAGCGCTGCTGTCCTCAAGTCGTGAGCAGTTTTTATCTATGTTCAAGGAGGTGCTTCGTGGGCCGTGGGCCGTGAGGTCGTCAAACCCTCCACGCAAAAGATGGGGGTCGGAGGTAAAAAAAGCATAGCTAACGGAACCTGGCTAAGTATTTTCGGGCATCAGCCTCATGGTGTACTAAAATTAAATCATTAGCCCCTATTTATATACAACCTGCTGCGGTTCGGCAAGAACTTGCTTAAGTATAGACGCTCTCGGACTGCATCAACCTTCGGTGCAATGAACAATGGCGTACGACCGAGTCTGCGCTATGCACTCAGCTGCGCAGATAGTCGAAGTATGCATAAAGGTTGAAATTTTATACTTGATCGACAATTTCTAGTGTATGTGGCAATGGGTAAGGGTTCCTTAGCTCCGATATGTTCGAATCCACCGACTCGGAGCTCCATTCATTTATCGGAATGAAACGAAACGGCACTGGAGGCAGGGCCTCGTTTGCACCCCACTTACATGGAGACTTTATAAATATCTTGAACGATTGCGCATGGTGGGAGTTGGAATGAAGGCGAGTCATGATTATCGTTCGAGAATGAGGTTTAAATTTTTGAGGGGTCATGAGAGTATCAACCGCGGGGGATTGTGAGTATGCAGAAAGCCTCGAGAAAGCCCGCAGAAATGCACCGGGGTTGCACCGAAAACGAAGCGCAATTTCGTGATATGCAACTAGTATTCCGCGTAGATGAGCGAGAGGTCTTGATCTTGATCTGTGGATAACCTTGACTTCGTGAACAGCCTTGTGCCTTCAAAGTCAGATTCCATTGAGCAAAAAGAAATTAATGAAAAGGTTGGAAGCAAGTCGCAGCGGATGGTCCATTATTTGGAAAACACTCGGTGTCCAGCACGGCCAAACAACGCGTCAATAATGCGCCTCTCACGCTCTGTCCCTTCCTCTTTCTCGACCAATTGTCGACTGGCACTGCGTTCGAACACCTTCTGCAAAGGACTTCGACATAACTCTTTCGGATGGCTGACTGGACTTCGGACTCAAATGACTCACTGCTGCTTTCCTTAGGTATGTGCCGCAGCCTCAAATGAAGTGCCACAACTTCCGTTCTACTTGTACATGCTTACGCGCATTTCTGGACCCCAGTGAGGTCACAGAAAGACAAGGAAGCGTTGGCTGAAGATGAAGCGTACGAAGAATTCAATCCGAGCTTCACATACCCTGTATGACACTGCATTTCATGGTTTCTTTGTCCACTCAAGCTAAACCCTTTAATTCGTTGTTTTCAGATATATGGAGAGGACGAGAAGATTTACGGGTACAGAGATCTTGTTATCGATGTAAAGAACCCCATTGAAACGCTCAGGCATATGCAATTCGTCTCACACTTATCTAGTTGCGCTTTGCATCTGGGTCCTTGGAGCAATATCTGGCTGTGCAATATTCGGAGAAGCTACCTTCGACTTCCACTGTGGATGATGTAGAGGGGATCCTCAGTCGCTTCATTCCTCCAGGTATGTTATTCTCTCAAGATATAACACCTCCCGGAGATTTATTGTATCTCAGGATACTATAAGGATGAAGAAGCTTTCCTAAAACGCGTCGAAGAAGATGCCACTTCTTTTAAACCAGCAGGCCAACTCATCTACTCTTACACCCGCCCATCTCCAAACTCTTCCTCTAAAGGAAAACGGAAAAGGATCGGGAATACACAACCTTTAGAGCCTGAAAGCGAAGACGCTATTGAATTTGAGGTCTATCATGTAAGTCTACTTTGCTCTCACTTGGTAATAATTGCAGTAATAAATGGCAATATCGCAAGGCCACATGGGACACTCCTGGGTTTCGCGAATACCATCGCAAAATGCAGATTCTCATTCTTTTTTACATCGAAGGGGGTTCTTACATCAATGACGATGAAGATAGCTGGGAATTTGTGATTCTGTAAGCACCTCAGCCTGTATCCCTGCATGTCAGCCTTAACTTATGAGGCCGATACAGATACGAAAAGAGAAAGCGAAGGGACTCCTTGCATACGACTACGTATCATTTCGTCGGTTATTCTTCTCTCTATCCATTTTATTACTACCCGGAAAAAATTCGTTTGAGGCTAAGGTTCGTGTTTCTCCTATTTACATTCGAGTGTACCTTGACTAAATATTTTGCAGCCAATTCGTCATTACAACCCCTTACCAACGACACGGACATGGATGTATGTCCTAAGGAGCCCTCGCCGCTAACTTGTACACTTACTCTCTGCATTAAAGCCGAGCTCTACAAAGCGATATACCAGTATATCATGAAGAGCCCGCACATTGTCGAGCTGACAGTTGAGGACCCCGCGGAAGCGTTCGAAGATTTACGAGACAAGAACGATCTACTTATGCTTTTGGGGCACGAACAATTTATGGAGGAAGCATTCGGGCCACAAGAAGTTCAAGGTGCAGGTGGAATCGGACGTGCGAGAAAGACAGGGCGAGGCGAGGGCGTCGACCAGGAGGCACCGAAAGGACAGCTCGTACCACCAGCTAACAAACCATGGATCGAAAAGTGGCGGAAGGATCTCAAAATTGCTGGCGTACGTTGCTGTATCAGTGTAGCTTTCTTTTTGTTAACGATCGCTTCTCATCCGCAGAGACAATTTCAGAGATTAGTGGAAATGCTTATTCTTCTCCATCTGGACCCTTCAGATAAAGCCAGTACGAAAGCTTATCGACTGCAAGTGAAGGAGAGACTGTATCGCTTCAATTTTGTGAGTCGATCTTATCCACGATGGCATACACAACTGATTACTGTCATATAGGAAATTTTAGCTCAAATGGAAGAAGATGAAAGACACGAAAAACTGGAGGAGACATTCCAGAGTGTCAAGGCAGATTATCATAGGATCCTTGCTTTTTCGACATAGCAACACCCCTGACAAGCAAGAAATTGGTGTCGGGTCATTTTCTCTATACATTGCAAATTTCCGAGGAAAGTAATGTTTCAATGGCTGATACAGTATGTGGAGGCAAAACATATAATCAAAGCTCTCCGGTGGCTATATCAACACCGCAGTCTCCCTGTGTTTCTTCTTCGGGTGTTTCATCATATTTATCTATATAACCATCTTTTTCTCGTCTTTTTGTCTCCATGATAATGAAGGTGAGAACAACCAAGTCGATATCGAGCGAACAGGGTTGGATTTGAAGGACTTGTCTCTTTTCGCCTGCAAAAACCCCCTCTGCGACCGTTGTCCAGCTAGACGACGCAATAGGCGTACTTGAGTCAGATCGAGTAAGCTGTAAAAATAAGATACTTGTGACGACGTTTGGTTTGCTATTCACATACAGTATTTCCAGCTTTATCGATCTTCCATCGATATTCAAACGCGTCGTCGCCAATGAAATAACGCGAACTATGCTCTGCGTTCAGTGGCGAGACGCAGATGAAGAGCTCACCGAGCGACTTACGGGCTGAATCGATGCCGCTTATAAAGGTAACTTATAGCTCTGACTCCAGTTCCAGGAGTGCCTATGCGTTGGCCCGCACCACCTAGAAGAGGGCTGCGCAAAATGGTAGGAGTGGCGGAGTTCTTCCATTCGATTTCTGCGACGATACTATCGTCTGGGGAAACAGCTGGTCGCAAGATCTTCGTTATGCGTGAGCCAAGAATCGAACGCGTCGTCGATATCTGGTAATGCACCACTCCGTTTGCAGATAGCAACATAGTGTTCTCGGGATTGGCAGAGACGAGGTATAGCTCCATTTTCAGGGTTTCAGAGAGTAGCCACCAGGACTCTAAGAGAAACAAGTACAAAAGTTGGAGCGGGCCAGAAATTTCAAGACATTCCAATGCTGATATTAAACGGCGCGCATATTGGTCTAGTTGCCTCACACCAGTTGAGGCGGATTTTGAATTGGCAGCCCATAGTAAGCAGTCCAGACTCCAGGACTCATTCGTTTAAGTTGGCATAGTGGCTGTCAGTGCATGACGTTTGAGACCTAGCTGGCGACTGCTCCGATGCTAGACGCGGTTTATTTTCCCGTGACAAAAGAGATACTGTTGAATATGCACTGAAGTAAGAGGGGAGCTGAATGGAAAGAAAGATTTGAGAAAGAGTATTCGAGTTGCATTCGAGTCAGGAGCTTTGCTTAGCTGCCGAAAGGCATTTGCACAACAGCAACAAATATTGTTCCAGCTGGTCGGCGTCTCGATGCCCATGGCAGTTGCCAAAACTTGCTTCACGTCATTTTCTTTTTCATTCTGAGGCACTGCAATGGCAGAGACAGCTTCCCCAGCCATATTAACGGCGCCTAGCGGCGAGGATGTTATATTAGCCGAACCAACTGAAACGACTTCCGAACCGGCGCAACCAGTTGTCGACGATTATGCATGCGAGACTCTCTACATCCAGAATTTGAATGAGAAGATCAAGCCTGAAGGTGTGCTTGAAATGCTATATTTTTTATGTCTGTGCGCTCATATCTATTGCAGTCATGAAAGCATCTTTGCGTGGACTATTCAAGGCCTATGGCGAGGTTCTTGATGTCGTAGCGCACAGCAATCTGCGCATGCGCGGACAAGCTTTCGTCTCGTTCCCTTCAGCAGACATGGCAAAAAGTGCGATGAAGGATGTACAACGATTCCCCCTGTACTCAAAACCTATGGTATATTCCATATCCCAGAAGGCTGATATTTTCGCTGACCCGTAATATACATAGCAAATATCATTTGCGCGAACACGATCGGACGCAGTAGTGAAAAGGCTGGACGCGAATCGCTTTGACGAACATAAAGCAGGCAGGGAAGAACACAAAAGTACGTCGTCGGATTTGTCAAGTGTTTCGTGGACTCACGCTGGATTATGGTAGAAAAAACACGATACACAAATCCTCTCAAGTCCAAATTCAGAGCAAAACGACTTGCTGCCGAAAGTTGGTGGCTTTTTTGTGATATCCATTTTCCACTCACGTTTATCGTTTGTAGTCGATGGCGGTGCTTCAGCCCCGGCGCCAAAACGTCCGAACGTCCAAATGCCGGACGAATACCTTCCACCAAACAAGATTCTTTTCCTACAAAACCTTCCCGAATCTGTCACAAAGGACCAACTCATCGCCTTGTTTTCTCAGTATGCTATTTCATGGTGTATTCTTACTTACCTGCTCACCCACATAATTCCAGATACCCCAATCTCCACGAAGTCCGTCTCATTCCAACAAAGCGCGATATTGCATTCGTGGAATTCTTGGACGAAGGGAGCGCTGGCGTGGCCAAAGACGCGCTTCACAACTACAAGTTGGATGGGGAGAACAAGATTAAGGTTCGTGTGATTATGCGCTACCAAGGACTTATGCTGATAACTTTGCAGATCACGTTTGCGAGGAAGTAGTCGCTGTATGTATATGTTTTACTATTTTGTAGCACCGTCAATACGCGCGTAATTTGCAACACTACTGGATAATTATTTTCTGCATGCGTATGCAAGAGTAGCAAACGAAACCCGTGGTCGCACCCGATGGCATACTTAGTCTTCCGCGACTCGTCTCAAGGACTCTCAATGTTGTAGTGCGTTATTCCAAGCTTCACCACCGATTTGGGTCGAGTGGAAAAATATAATTGCCAGACGTATTCCAGGCTCAGGGGGGCTCCAGCTCGTTCATCCTGCGCACGCGCGACTCATACATTGATGATGTTTCTTATAAGTACACAGCAATTCGGTAACCAATATTTCCCCAGTTCATTCCTTTATTTCTTGCCAAATATCGTGGCGAAGGTAGTCACATCATGTCTACAAGCAGGACGTGAGCGAGGAAAAACGACAACACACGCTTGGAAATGTACCCCATATTTTCCCTTCCTGGATCAATGTATGTGATATAACCGCGGTTCGCCGGTAAATCCAATTTCTCCTTGAAAAACTTGAAAAATGCCTTGCTGTATCCTTCGTTGAGTTGTTCGCTAATGTTATCGAGGCTGTCCTGTACACAGATGAGAACAATCGAGGGGAAAACTACATGTGTAGATTCACAATGCGTAGGCTGAAGGCAGGATCAAACGTCCCTCCAAAGGTCAAAGTTTCATTGTAGGTGATAATCACAGATATGTAGAGCTCGGGTTTGCTGAGGGTGTCGGCGCCGAACTGAAGATCTGGAGTGAGCTTAAGGGTTTTTGAATTGAAGAAGCCCCTATAGTTGCCTTCGACAATTCGAGCGCGAACGCTTTCGCGTCGGGGATCTTTGTACCGATTAGATTAACATATTGATTACGACAAGCTATAACGAGACCATCTTCTGAATCATACCTTTACGTTGGTGATGAAATTGAGAGTGGGCATATCTGCGTGTGATGAGTGAGATGGACGATGGGAAATAGCAGGCTCGGTTTGGGCTCGGTGGCGGTCGGCGGGCTGAGACTAGAATGGGTAGGAATGGTCATGATATCATCGAATCACGCGCATTGCTGTCTGGACTCTGCCGGAAAAGAAAGCAAACTCTTCACATATCTTTGATTCTGACCTTCGCGATTCATACCAGAATTGTGTATGTATATAAGTGTTTCATAGTTTCCACAAAAGAGTGGTATCAACAAAGTCCATAAAATGTTCAATAAAGATAATGTCTACAAGAGAAGGGAATTACCATCCTTCTTCCCCTTCCTTTCTTCCTCTAAAATTGCATTCTACCAATAACGGAACGACTGCACCATCCTCCGGCTGAGAATAATAATCCAAGAATGTCCACCCGCGAATCCTAGGGTCTACATCCGTTGCTCGCTTCTCACTCCCTTTCGCCGAGTCGGTCTGGGTATTTTCAGGATCCTGCGAGCCGCTGAGCTGGTCGACTAGCCATTTCCCAAGCAGGCTGTTTACACCTTCTATTCCGAGGCCCCATTTTGGCCAGCCGAAACCCTTTGCGACGGTCGGTGGAAAAGCGAATGGAAACGATGCAGCAGAAAAAAATGTTATAGAGAGTATAGGACGACCTGCGTCCTTCGGGGGTATCAAATTCGCGGTGCCGAGATCTACTTTTTCCGGGATGGAGAAAAAGGAGGGTATTGCGTACCTGCAGCGAGATATAGGCTTCGTGTCTGTGTTCAAACGAAGGATAGAACCACTTACCAGTCGTGGGTTTTTACTAGCGTGCCTTTCAACTCCCATTCAAACCCGTTCTTCTCACTATCCGGCCATGTTGTAGGATGTATCCCAAGTCCCTCGAGACCGTTCTCCCATCCGGCTCCGTTTCCTCCAAATCTGCTGAACATCACAACTTTTCCCCGGACCTCTCCAAGGGTTGGGATGCGGTTCTCAAGGAACCACATCCCTCTGTCAGCCTGTGCTTTCAAGTCTTCCATATTTTTTTGCTCACTCCACCCACCGGGTCCGCTGATAATTGTCTGGTGGACAAGCTGTGAGAACAGAGGGGCAGGAGTGACCGCGAAATCTTCCTGCTTGATTGACATCACGATCGTTTCCTTGGACCCAATGAGTGAGGTGAGGAACGTCTCGATGTCTGATAATATGGACAAGAAAGGTGTTTTTTGTGGCCATAGTCCGTGATATGCAATCAGTTGCTGGTCGTTTGTCAATGCTGTGCTTCCAGGAAGTGGAGGGGGTATGACTGCCAGACGGATGTCGAGAATCCGGATTCCTCCAAGCAATTGACTACTCAGTGGGGTCGACGGCGATTGGCACTGCGAGATAGGCCAGCCATGACAGGCCATTCTAGAGACATAAGTAATAAAACTTCGGTACTTCAAATTCATGTAAGAGATAGATGAACATACGTATCGTGTGTCCCTGTTTAACAGGTGAAATTAAGTGGATAGTATTGACGGCTCACATTAAGCACGACATACCGGGCAGAACTATAGACGACAGTGGAAGGCGGTCAGGGAGCTCTGATAGGAAAGAACCAAGATTCCGACGGTCGAGAATGAGGAGACGATGGTGCTTCCTTGTTATCTACAAATCGTTAAGCCAGTGTTCTGTAATGGGTTTACTACGGTTAAAGACATACTCACCCGGCTTGTGAAGACCCACCACGGACATCCTTTGGGAGTATCGACAAACTGCCATGATGCTGCTAGTGCCAGTGAGAAACGTATCTTGAAGCTTTCCGGGTGAATGTGCCACTCTTTCTCCACCAATCCAGTAGCAGAGTTAGAATCTAGTGAAGAAGTCTTGCTTCTTGCCGTTCTGATGATAAGCTCTCTGCTGCGTCCTTTTGGAAGCAAGGTTGTGAAGTCAATTGACGGTTGAAGCAGAAACTCGTCCGGCGGTGACGTAGAAGTGCCGCTGCGCCGAATATTGAACTTAGAAGGCGTCGAGGGTGTGTGGGCAAGAATCGCATCAGTCGACAGATTTCGGATGGTGAGCAGCATGACTAGTCTTCCAGTGGGCGAGTGAGATTTTGTGTGGGACGAGGTGAGAGTTCAACTAATGATCAGTGGGGGTCTAAATATGACGCCGCAGTCATTCAAACGCCAGAACTGAATAGTTGATGACAGAGAGAAACGGATAAGATGTGGTAAATAGACAAGTTAAGACTCAGGAACTGACCGACTGCCTATAATGAAACGAGCAGAGTTGAGAGGACCCAGCACCGTCACGCCGCCGGCTGTAGCTGTGATAGGGGAAGCGGTACGGCGGCCCGTGCGTTCTTGAAATTCAATGTCGCGCGCTCTCTCGACGAGAAAATGAGCCGACTCCCTCATTTATCGGTTTGGGATTGCCTCCTGAAGGCCGAAGCCTAAGAGAGGGTGCTACAGCTACGCTCTACAATCTCGGCAGAAGGAAGAGGATCTGGGGTGCGAACTCCGTCCCGTCCTTTTTCAACGAAGCAAAGCAAGTTGTGTACAGTGTATTGTCAGTGTGAAGGAAGTAGGCGCTCTCCCGGCTGAAAACAACATTGCAATGATAATGTACAAATTAATGCATATTTTAGAGCTCCAGCCCACAAGACATGGGTATAAGGCATCTATGGATGCCTAGCCTGAGTAAACATGCCATTCGTGCCCCGGACTGGATATCACCTCAAAGGTCATTTAAAATAATGATATTTCCGACGCCTGAGAGCGACGTTTAGCTTTAGTTTTCGTAGTGGTTCAAGCAGACGTGATCGAAGACGTACCACACCCCGTGTTTCGAACGCGAGCCAGTCGCCGGTTCCCGTTGGTAACAGACCCATTGACCGGCACTTCCATAGGCCAACACCCAGAGTCAACAAATTGCAAAGGATATACACAATCTTCTGAAGCGGGAGCGTTGTGAGCGAGTTGACCTTCTTGTTGGTGGGCGCGTATTGGGCGAAAGCTGGCAGTTATAGTAGTCAGACGAATGACCGCATGAACGAGTTGCGTGCACTTGCCTTCATTGAGCCCAGCCATGTTCTTAAAAGGGCTGAGTAGAAGCATGAAGACAATGCCTATGCTGAAGATCTGGACGCCCCCGCCGGACATATACAACATGAAGGCCTGCATTGGGAGGGACTTCGCCGGGGCGATTGCGACGTCCCAAGCGCGTTTATCCTTCAGGGCATCATATGCCTCCGTCGACACTGCGTTCTTTTTTGAAGGTGCTCTAACCTTGCGGATTCAGAAATATGATTAGGTGATCGTCTAAGTGAGGAAGCGCTGAGCGTGGTATGCACCGATGATGAAGACTTCGTAAACCCTGGAGGTGGAGGAAGGTTTTTCCATCTGGGTTGCAAATATGAGAAGCCGGGTACAAGTGGGAAGGTAGATATTCACTTTGAAGACGATTCCAGGCTTGAATAATCCAAGGTAGTTTGCGACATAACGAGAGAGCTGCTAGCGCGTCGGTCTGACGAGTTGAGAGAACGTCCAGTTCAATCTCCGCTCTACTTGTGGCATCAAAAGTGGCATCGCTGCTCATACTCAACTAAGTAGTACTCATACCCATCGGTAGCGGGCGTTACGGTGTATCTAATATACAGCCATGTAAGTAGCTCCGAATTTCATGCAAAAGTTCATTTACCAATGACATCCAAGTATAATTTTTAGAGGCTCAAACGTTCAAAATTCATACTGGTATACTATGATTACGACGAGCGATGATGTACAATAGAGCAATACTAATACTGAGGCTGCGGCTGTTGTGGAGGATATGCGCCTCCAAACCCAGGAGGCGGCGGCGGCGGGAAGCCTCCATATATCGGCATACCCTGGGGCGGCGGCATCGGCATGCCTTGCATCCCAGGAGGGGGCATCATGGGCGGCGCCATGACTGGAGGACCCATGCCCGATGGAGGCATGCCCATGGCCATCTGCGGCATGATAGTCTGTTGCTGTGTAAACCCAGGCGGCGGGGGCGGCGCCGCGAGCGCGCCAGCGAACTGGCCTTGATACGGACCTTGAAATCCAGGCATTGGCGGGCGATTGCCAAAAGCAATGGGCGCGGGAGGAGGCCGTGCTGCAACGGGCAGTGCGTTGTTCTTGCGCGCCTGCGCTGCTAGTAGGCGCTCCGCGGGTGTTCCGTGGCGTTCTCCTTTGCCATCTTTCTTGAAGGCGTATTGGACTGTGATGGCTTTGTTCATGAGGAACTGGCCGTTCATTGACTCGACTGCAGCGTCCGAAGACTCGAAATCCGTGTATGACACAAAGCCGTATCCTTTCGATGTCCCTGCTGTTGGGTCACGAGCAATCTACGAAAATGAATGTTGAAGCTGATGAAAGCACCGCAAAAGGACATTCCACGAACCTTGGCCGTTGTTGCCATGATCCCGAAAGCGCTAAACGTATCATAGAGTAGTCGCTCGTCGACATTTTCATCAAGATTCCCAATAAACAAGTTCGCTCCAACATCTAGTTGCTTTTTGTCCGAAGAAGCCTGTTATTTTCAAGACAACGTTAGCACGGGGGATGTCGAGACATTGCGTGGCGGGCGTATGCAAGAACACAGCAGCGCCAATGACCTGTAGACGAACCTTGTTAACCCGGATAGGTTTACCCCATAGTTTAATCTGATTCATGATCTTACATGCATATTCCGCATCTTCCTCCGTCAAGAACTCGCAGAAGCCGTACCCTTGGTGAGCCATTGAGATGCGATCTTTGGGCAGGTGAACGTTGACTATTCATCGCGTCAAAGGCTGTAACGGAGTACAGTAACTTCAGCACATACCGACTGGGCCTGCCTGGAGCATTAGCTCCCAGACTAGGGCATCTGAACACCGCTCATCAAGGTTTCCCTAAAACTCCTGGTTCGTCATATCCATTTTGAGCTCGGACGAAAAGTGTCACTGACTAGATACACCGTAGCTTCTTGGTTTCTGTCGTCTTGCGGTCGAGACATTGCAATGCGAGGTGGCAAAGGAAATCAAGTTCTGAGTTCAACACGAAATTTCGCGTTTGTTTGTATGCATGTACCATTAGCTTCCATTCGTCTGAAATAGGCATAAATTTCCTCAGAAACTTTAACTACCACCTCCACCACTTGAAGCACACTGTCGACCTATGGCGGGCCAGAAATCGACTAGAAATGCTACGATAAAGTCTCATATGGGCTGAAAGACACTTCCATTGTTTTTTGCTGGTTCTTTACGCTACGCTTACCTGGGAAAGTCTTATCGTGGCTCGAATTCGCTGTTCTAATTTCGCCTAACCGATCTCGTCAACCTGTGGGCTGACTGGTACTCGAAATCTATGGCAGCCACAGCTCCTCTTACTGTCAGCCAAGTCCGAAAGGAAATGTACTGCTGACAGTTCTCGAAATATAAAAGGCCATCGTAATGCCTGCAAATCTCTAGTTCTCCTTCGCCGTTGAACATTCTCTTTGGAGCTTTTCTTCTTTGCACGCCCTATTCGTCACCCTTCGCTCATTATTTTTTCTCGGTACACCATGATGCTATGGTCTGTCTCAAAGCTCTTCGTTCTGATGTCGATTTTCGCCGTCTTCGCCACGGTGTCGTCGAAGCCGTCGCGATTGTCGCGTATGAATGCGGTCGCGCGTTCTCTGACCCCCGCACCATCTAAACCCCTTAAACAATTCAATATCAGAAACGCACGCAAAAGGACTAGACATGTAACCCCTCAACCGAGCCTCTATCCCTCCTTTTCGAACTCTCTCTCTTCGAACTCTCTCTCTTCGAACTCCGCCTCTTCGAACTCTGCCTCTTCGAACTCTGCTACCGATGCCGCACCCGCTTCGGGTCTCGTTCGCATCAACACGGCTGGCAGCTCCATCGTCGCCGCTGGCAATTCCGTCCTCGACAGAATCAGTGCCTTGGGCGCCACTGTTGCTGTCGCCGCGTCAAACGGCGCGACATCCTCGACTCCGGCGAGCCTATCCTCTTCTGTGTCCGGTGGTGGCAAAAACCCCATTCCTGGCCGCGCCACTGGGGCCGCCGCTTCCACCAACTCGGAGGCCGGGCACGTTCTTAGTGCCGGCGCTCCGGCGCCCAACGACATTTCTACCGGTGGCTCGGGCGTCACTCAGGACCTCGCCGTCCCGGCCAACACGGCGGGCATATATGTGAACAACGGCAGGGTTCCGGCCGATGTACCCGCCTCTGCGGCTGACGGCACCGCGATTGGCTCGAGCTCCGTTGCCGAAGTCGCCGCCTCCGCCCCCAAGGCCGTGACCTCGACAAGCTTGACGGTGCCGGCAGGCACAAATTTCCCAGCGGGCACCTCAAATATTGACAATAGCGGCAACACCAGCGGATTGACGACCAAGGACGCCGTCACCGTCCCCATGTTGGTGCCCAGGGACGTCCGCATCGCCAACACTGCGGACCAAGCGACGCCTGCTGCCGCTGCCGTCCCCGCCGCCGCCGCGGTACCCGCGACCGCCCCTGTACAACACGCTCCGCTGAATATCCTCAACATCAGGGACGCTTCCTCCGCTGCTACTACTGCACCACTCGCTCAGGTAAACGCTCAGCTCAACAAGGACGCTTCCGCGGTGGCCTTGACCGATGCCGCACCAGTTCTGACCGGCACAGTGGACGACCCCAACAACGTCGGCCTCTCGAAGCGCGTAAGCCTGCTGTCGACGGGCCCTACGGACACAGCGACGGATGCAACGGGCGGCAACAATGTAGAGGTCATGGCGACCGAGCCCAACGACGTTGTGGCAGACGTGGATGTGGAATCAGTCAAAGTAGACCTCTAGACTTCGATAGATAGATATACACTCTCTCACCTACTCGGTCCTCTCTTTCTTTCGATATTCACAAATCGACGACTCTCTTTTTTAACCCTCTTTTGCATGTACACGTAGTCCCCCATCCCATTTCCTCTTTTCCCATGTCCACATGGAATGCCATTCACTTTGAACATTATATACCCTTCCGGAATTTTTGAAAAAGCCTTTGGATTAGGATCAGCTGCTACGGGTATCCCATACAATAGAACTGAATGTCTCTGCATAACCGATGTTTTTAATCCGATTGGCTGAAAAAAAGGGTCGGTCGATATAAAATATCGTGAAATTACTTAGGAGCTCCAACTAAGTATTAGTGATTACCTCGCGGTGTAATGGGCGCCCGGAAATTGGCCGTTCCACGCATCATGTAGAGGAAGATAAAATCCGAATGCTTCAAGAAAAAAAAGGGGGGGCAGAATAGAAAATAACAGACTCTAACTGAGTATCATAATATGATTCAAAGATACGTCTGTGTTAACTAGTAGCAGATAAGAATGGCACACACACACGCACACACACACAAAGAGAACGAGAAAAATAGGCAATGTCGGATATATAACCAGGTCGTGGCGTGAGGTTGATTCGTGAGTGACAAGCATAATGTAGAAAGGTAGTAGTCCTGGTCGTTAAAAGGTCGTTCTTAGAGGATGAGGCATAACTTTTTCTTGTTCTTCAGGACAGGAGGTTCAAGAGCAGCCACGATTGCCTGCGAGAAGCAAGGTGCTTACGGTCAGAGGAAGTGATCACGGCGGGGTTGTTACGGAGAAGAACGCACCTCGTCAAACACGTTCTTCAGACCCTTTTGCGTCAGTGCCGAGCATTCC
Source organism: Hypholoma fasciculare (assembly GCA_016801325.1). Taxonomy (NCBI): domain Eukaryota; kingdom Fungi; phylum Basidiomycota; class Agaricomycetes; order Agaricales; family Strophariaceae; genus Hypholoma; species Hypholoma fasciculare. The sequence goes on along the minus strand of JAEKIV010000100.1, from coordinate 13,407 downwards.
ACATACTTGACTGCACCAAGCTCCCTGGCGAGTCGCTCGCCCTGCTCACTCGTGACTGGTCTCTGCTTCTGCCTCGCCAGCTTCTCTATCACCTGAGTGTCATCTCTCAAATCCACCTGCGTTCCCACGATAAGGCAAGGGACACCGGGGCAGTGGTGGTGCACTTCTGGGAACCACTTTTCCTTCACGTTCTCGAAGGAAGCAGGGGAAGTCACGCTGAAGCAGACCAGGAAGACGTCCGTCTGGGGGTACGACAGAGGGCGAAGACGGTCGTAATCCTCCTGGCCTAAATGAGAGACACGCATGATTAGGCGCGAAATTAAAGTGATAAATATAGGCCGACGCACCAGCCGTATCGAACAGTCCTAATGTGTACGGATCCTCGCCAATCATCACAGTGACCGCGTAGTTGTCGAAGACCTGGGGAAAACCCGCCCTTGAGCAATTTTTCAGCAGGCGCACGAGCAGGCGCAATACGCACGGTGGGCACATATTCGCTCGGAAATTTATTCGTGGTATACGAGATCAACAAACAGGTCTATGGGCACGAGGCGCACGCCCTTGTCAGACCCAAAATCGCGAGAGAAGGCGGGGCTGATGACGTACCTTTCCGACAGCACCATCTCCTACGACTACGCACTTGATTGTCTGCATGTTGGCGGGTGTCTAAGGGGCTGCGGGCGGGGCGAGCGTTTACTGGGGCCAGGGTGTCAGCATACATGCATACAACAGCGCTTGGCATGGCTCCTTATCGCCCGCCTGCCTGTGCGGCGTGGCAACGGCACCTCGTGGCTGTTTCACCCGCAGCAGGGCAGACGAGAGGGGGCTACGGGCGACTGACCTGGCTGGTAGATACGATGGGGCGGGGTGCGTACGAGGGCTGGCTGGATCGCTGGGATAGAATGGACTGTAGGGTGTGCGGGCAGTGTCAAACTTAACAACGCAGACAACACTGTGTTTTGCACGACCAGACGGGTGAGATTTTTGGAATCCTGGGGAGCTGCGGGGCTTACGGTGCGGAGACTGCGCTGTGGGTGAGTAGTGGCCTGCCGGTGAGTGTCTGGACTGGACTGGAGAGTTGGTTGCAACGACCTGATCGCAAGAGTAAAGGAGCACGGCCGTGGCCGTGGCATATTCCCAAATACACAACAACAATAATCATTTGTCCTGCCTCCTACACCTATGTACAACGCAAAATTATAGGTAGTCCCTGTGATATCTCTAGCCATGTACAAATTATGGTACAAATACTACTCAAAATAAAATAAAATCGAAAACAGCGACAAAACAAAAATGCTATCAGGCTTCATCCGCTATAAAATCCGGGTGTCAGCTATTTCCAGTGCGTGGCAGGCCAAAAGCGGACGTACGCGTCCCACTGCCCGCGCTACCTGGCGCAGCAGCGACGGGCACAGGCCACCAGAACACACGACCCTGCTTCGTGCCCGTGATAATCCATCCTTCCACCCCTGGACGACCGTCAAACGTCTGCACGCATCAGTCAGTGGGGGGAGTTAAACGGACTACAGCATCACAAGACGACTCACGGCAGCGGTTTCGACAGGATCACCTTAAAGTCAAATTAAGCAGGAGCGAATCAGCGCTGAAATTCCGCCCGGCGGGAGATGTTCTCACCTTCCGGATGCTTCAGCCCATAGACTATGCACCCCTTCTTCCGGTCCCAGACCAGTGCGCAGCTGTTCATCGTGCCGTACAGCACTGCCTGCCCCTTCGTGGCGAACACAGCCGGGAAGCCCTTCTGAGACATTGCCTGGATCTTCTCAGAGGTATACGTGCGGTCGATGTTCCCTTTGTTCTGGTTCGGCCGCATCGTGACAAGGTGCGCCTTCCCGCCCTCCTGCCCGACCAGCAGATATGTCCCAGTGGGATGCGTGTCGATGGAAATGCTTTCAGACATATATCTGTCAATCAAGAGCCCATCCAGCGACAACGTCACTCACATCGGCTTCTGTGACAAGAACGCGTGCACGCGCAGCGTCCCGTTCGGTATCTCGCAGAACCAGCTGCAATATACGCCTTAAGCACGCGATACCCAAATACATTGAACCACAGCACTTACAGCACACCATCGCGGCAGCCGCCGATCAGCGCATCTCCATCTTGGACAAACTTGAGCGCGGTGACACCAGAGCGTGCGATTTCCCTCTGCGCCTGCCATTTACCTGCGAAATGAATATCTGGCATGAACACACACGCAACGCCAAACATAGTTAGTGCGACGCACCAGAAATAAGCAGCCACACTTTCACGACGGACATCATCGACACCGCGATGCGGTCCTTGTGGTACGCCATGCAGAACGGCGCATCCGACACGGGCAGCTCGGGCACCTTGATCAGCACCGCGTACTTCCAATCGTTCCCCTGCAAAGAGCGCGGCGTTAGCTATGCTCGCGGATTGTAATTTCCGGCCGCGCCAATAATAGCGCCAACGCGCGCACGCAGAAATGAAATAACTCACAACGCTGCGAGTCCACGTGGACAGCGTCCCGTCGACGCACATCGTCATCACCGCCGCGGGGCCCTCGAGCCAGCACGCCGACGCAATAGGCGAGCTGTGCGCAAGTCGCGCGACCTCCGCCGGCGCCGGCTTGTTGTCCCATATCCGCAGCGTCCGGTCCGCACCTGCACGTGTCGCGGAACCCACATCAGCGCGCGCCCACAAAACACGTCAAGAGCGAAGCCGAAATTACGCACAGATAAACGCGACCTGCGTCCCGTCGTTGTTGAACATGATCCTCTGAACGCTCGCGTCCACGCCACCCAGCGCGCTATGCAAGCGGTACTCCGCATTGGGCATCGTGGCGGGCCAGTCCGTCGTGCGCCGCGGCTGCGACGACCTCGACTTGTGCTTGCGCCGCGACTTCGTCGACGGGCGGTAAGATGACCCGCCGGTTACAGGCCTAGCCGGCAAAGGGTGGGTCAGCGGCACTGGAGTAGAATGTCGTAAGCTGGCGCCAACCTAGGAACCGGTATATGTGCCTACCTTTCGGGATGGGAACGATCACCTTTGTCGACCACGAGCCAGATTCCTTAGCGTAGTATGGTCTGACGTACGTCGCCGGCGAACGACACACGTTATTATCTTGAGGTGGCGCTGGAACCATAGGCACCAGAGACGATGTAGGCGGGGAGATACTTGCGTGCGCAGTGTAAGAGGTCGATGAACCAGGCGAAGCGGATTCATCAGTCTTGATTCTCTTCGCATGCTCTACCATGCTCTGCGCGTAGTTCTCGTTCTTCCACTCTTCGTACGCGCGCTTCCGCGATGTGTTGTTGCCTTGGAATAGCAGTGGCGGCGACGCTTCCGGAGTCCACATCGCTGAGCCGCTATTGAATGCGGTTGGCCTCGCCGAAGGCGTTGGCATAGGGTCGTGTGACATAGCCGCAGGCGTAGGCGCGCAAAAGGCCATTGACGCGGGCTCGTCACAATAAGGGTTCGGTGTGAGCGCGCGACAGGACATCGACAAAGGCACCACGTTGTCTGTCGACCAGGCAAACTCTGCTCCGTCTGAATCCCATCCAGACGTCGATTTGCCCTTCGACGAGCTGGGCAGGGGAACCGGCGCTGCAGGTGGGGTCCACACGGGCGACTTCTGGTATGAATCTGGTGGAGGTGGAGAGCTGGACCCTCCAGCCGGTGGCGACCACCCGCTCAACTTCTGGAATGTGGGCACGAACCGCGGCGGAGGCGGCGGCAACTGTGGGGGCGACTCGGCGGGCGGAGGCGGCGGCGGCGGTGATGGAGACATGTAGCCCAGCATCTCCGAAAGGCTCGTCTTCAGAACAGGCTTTGCCGCGGGCGCAGGCGATGTAGAGATCGACGACAACGACGACGCCTGCGCCACTGATGAGCTTGATGAGGACGCCGAAATGCCACCAAGCGAGGACCCCGTCGCGCTCGACCCTGCACCGCGCACGGCGCTCCATTTCGCGCCGACGACGACGGGCTTCTTCGGCGCAGCTGACGCCGCATTTAGCGCGCGTGGGCCTTTAGGGGGGAGCTTCGGTAGGCTGGAAGACGGGCGAATACCAAGCGGGTTGCCGATCGTCGGCGTGGGAATATAGGGCGCTGCGCTTGTGCCCCACTCGTCCGCTTCCCAGGTAGTTGGCAGCGATGCCTGCACGCTCTTGACGAAAGTTGGCGCTCCCTGCCTCGCGATGATCGCGCTCTGGTCCTTGGAGGGCGCAGGCACTTCGGCGACGGGCGTGCCTGACTGCTCGTGCGTTAAGCCTTCTTCGCCTCCTGCGCCACGTTGAGCCGTGGCGCGTGGGTTCGATTTAGCAGCGCGCGGTGATGCGGGCGCATTGGCCGCTGTGGCGGTACGGGGCTTCAGGTCAACTGCTCTGCTGCTCGACGCAATATTCTGTTCTGCCTTCGTTACCTGCTGCACCTAATTAGATACATTATTTAAGCATATACAATACCCGAGAACAAGGCGAGGTTTACCTGTGCAGCCGCGTTCTCGGCGGCGGGTTCTTCTGCGGGCGGGCGCGCATGCGCCACCACCCCGGCTGACGGTTGCTCTGAAAGCGGCGGTGCCCGAGCAGCGACTGCGCTAAGAGCGTTGGACGATGACGGCGCCTCAGCTGCGGAGTCGGACTTAACGACCTCTGCCAAACGAGCGGTCGAGGCGGGAGGTGGCGCGGTGTCTCTTCGTGGCGACCGAAGGAGTAGAGACCCCGCAGAGTCTATAGGCATGGCCGGAAGCGGAGCCAAAGTCGACGCTGGGGTGCTGCTCTCGCTGCCGAGGTCCATCGGCGACAGGCTTCGGTCGGAGCGCGCACACTAGGAATAAGTTAGAACGACTCTGAAGATGGATTGAGCAAGCCGACGTACATCGTCAACTTCCTCGCACTCATATTGGCCGAGCGCGTCGGGTACGATTTCCCGCGCGTGGTCCGCGGAGACGGGGGACGGCAACTGGGTTGGAGACGCTTCAGGGTTTTGCGCGCCGTAAGAGAGACCTCGAGGTATTGGAGTAACATGGCGGGATATCGCAAGTGGGATGGTTTCGGTTTGTACTTCGCAGTTCACGAAAACGCGCGGCGCGGGCGTGTTCGCAGGGGGTGGCGCGGGCGTGGCGGTTGGGGTGGGTTCCATCCCACCTATGACAGCGCGAGCGCCATTCAGACAAGAACGAAGAGAAGGAGCATGCCACTCACCTTTTGCAAAGCTCGCGCACGATTGCTTGTGAATCTGGCTCTTCCGCATCCTGGGCGGCAGCATCCCCTCGAGACTGACGCGGCGCTCCACGCCCGCGCTCTTGACCTCGGAAACGATAGGTGGCTCGCCCGCGCTTTCGCCCGTGGCGTCGAGAATGTCTCCCTCGAGGAGAAATGTGGTGTCAGCGGCGAGCGGCATCTTACCGCCCGCGTCGGCGGGGGGCGCTATTGTGAACAACAACTGCTGGCCCTTGTTAATGGCGAACTTCTTGCCCGCAATAAAGCTGAAGCGCAGAACGCCCCGCGAGTTGGCATCTGCGCCCTCTGCAATTCTGGAGTAATCGCGCTTGAGTACAATGTGGGGCTTGGGTGCGGGGCCTTGCGGCAGGAGGCGCAGGGGGCCCTTGACGCCGAGGAGCGCGGTGAGCGTGTCGCCGGGCGCCGTCGGCGCGGCCGCTTGTGTGGCTTGTGTGTCCATGCGGGGCGTTGAGGGGGACGACCGCTGGACGGGGGGGACGGGTGTCTGGAGATTATAGTGGGGGAGAATAGAAACCGCTGCAGTGCCCAAGCCCCGAAAGTGGCCCACCCGTCCATCACGTGCGACGGGCGCATGGCCTGCGCATCCAACGCGGACACCACAACGCCCCCCGTTCCCTAGCGCCTCGCGCCATAATTACACGAGGCCGTGGGGACCTACACTTATATCTGGGCGAGGGCTCGCGCGGAGGCGCCCCGAGCGCTGCCGAGCCCTCCTGCTCCTCCTGCTCATCGTGCGACGGACTCGCGTGACACGCGCAGCGCGGTCCGTGTTTTCTGACAGGAACAGGGCTGTGCCGTTCCCCGTCGCACCCCTCAATTGTATAAAGGCGTTCTCCTCGTGTGAGCGCGCAGCGCCCGTGCGCCGCCCAATTGTGCGCATGCGCGCTGTCATCGTGACGCGTAACGGCCCAGGCTTTCCGCGTATCCGCCCGGGTGTTGCCGAATCGGCCACGCTAAAGGCCGAGGCACTGATCTCTCCTCGAGGCAACGATCTGACGTCCGCCAATGTTTTTAACTCTGACCCCAGATCAGTCTTGATTTTCACCTTCGAAAGCAACTTCTCGCTTCATATGCCACTTGGATGACCTTGCTTTGGTATTACATTGCCCTCAGACTTCCAACTGTCCAGATAACAGCTCGTTGACCTTTGACTGGCCACTGGCTATTAGCTAAACTGTGGCTCCCAATTTTCTACACGACTGCCTGGGGTGAATCTTTTGTCAAAGAATAAACCAAGAAACATCCGATGCGTTCTACGAATTGCTTGACAAATGCCACTTCTCTATTTCCGGGTCCTTTCCGCGGTCACTCCAGAACCTCACTGTCATTTTCACCTGCCTCGTATCCTGAACGACGAAAAATGGGAAAGCCTCGAAAATGGGAAAGCCTCGACAATGCGACTATTTAGATTGAATCAACTGCTTACTGCGACCTGCACAAAAAAGTTTGTTTCTGGCGATCCTGAAGAAAGGGGATGGTTCTAACTGGAAATGTCTGCTAGCCCCAAAAATATGATGCTTCTACTCTCGTGGACTTGTATTGATCTTTCGCTGTCTCCTCTATACTTTTCTTCATATCTGATACAGCGTCGCGCAGAGGTTTTGATCCAAGCTTCTTCATGACAGATTCTCCAACTCTTTATTCTCGTGGCCGTGAACGTCTTCGCGATATAGGTATGTTGTTAAATTGTGCATTGACATAAACGTACTCATGCAGCGCAGTTACAACGTATCCACACGCTGCCCAGTTACGAGCTTCACCTCCGGGATAGGGTGCCGCCACTGAATGCCAGAAAGTTCTGCTACCTTTATCGAGGCTTCTCTTACAGCATTCACCTCTTCGAAGGTCGCGCCACTTCTCTGAGCACCCTCAAGGTGCCAATCAATTTGCTGGGGAGTGTCACCGGCTATCAGGGCTGCAACAAGGGTGTACGAGGTTTCGAGGGGAGTAACAAAGTCCGTATGGCCGTATACCAGGCCATAGCCGATGGTTCTCAAGAACCATCCTTCAGGAATTTCAAGGCAAGACTCTGAGCATGATGTGAAGGCAGAGCGTAAATATCTTACCCATGTCTGGATAAATGGAGTCAAGCAAGGTCTGTACCGAACCAGACTTTTCTCCGTAGACAGAGCGCCATAGGGTCTGACCGGACGCCTCGTAACTCGAGAGACTTAATCCAATGTCCCTGGTATACATAAATGTCCATCAACGTGGGTAATTCTGAGTGTGTGATATCTTAGCGGTCTTACCGACTAATTGCTGTCTCCCTGAGCTCGACAGGCATTGCTTCGTGTAAAGATTTAAGACTGTTTATAGCCTATTCATTATCTGATCAGCGTGTACACAAGCTCGGAATATTAAATAAATCAAAACCTTTGGGTATCCACTGATGAGCCCAGACTTGAAAAGAGCATCTCGAAACCTTTGCGCAAGTAGCTTTTCATTGTCATAACCAACTGCAGTCCTATCCGTGTTGACAAGCGAGGATCTAAGGTCCGAAAGCGCGTGCTCAAAGACCTGGGAAACACCTTCTGGCCTATTGCTTGCGCTAAATGCAACGGCGGCGACTATGTACCATGGACTCTTTAGCACTGAATACACGATTAATCGCCACATATACTAGCGAGATTCAAAGAAATACATACTTGGAGGCTGCAAGGTTGAACCGATAGCGTTCGAGTTTTCAGGAAAAAGAGCCTTTAAGCCGTTCAGAAAGCTAGCAGAAACGCGAAACGAAGATGCCATGTGTCTTTGTCCCAGATTTCACTGCGCACTGCAAGCAATTAGCAAGAGGTCAAGATCAAGTTGACTGAACACGATCGGCTCCGACTCTTGGAATACTAATATTTGGTTTGTTTTTGTGTAGAAATATAGGGAACGTAGATCGGATACGTAGGTCGCACAGGGGACGAAAGGAACTCAAAGTGCAGACTCGGTCGGCTCAAGCAAGTTGCAAGATCGAACATTTCACACGATGATTTTGAACGTTCAACGCTGCCAAATATACTTCGAACCCTGCATGAAATTAGATTGCCCATCTCCATCGATAGGCTCGGATTTAGCAACGCTCGTCGCTGTCAGTGAATCACCGAACATTATATATATCGATCTCAGTCTGTCAAACATGCCAGTATGTTGACTGTCCGCGACAGCTTAAGCACAACGTCCTTCTAAGATGTTAAGGACAGTCAACATACGAGGCAATTATATCAGGGCTGCTTGAACTTTATAATTTCCAGTACTCATCACAATTCCATGAGATCTACCTGCTCCAGGTCATCCAGCTTTAAGACGTCGATGGTGTCTTCAGCGTCGTCATTGTCCAATAAATCACCAGCCTGAATTGGTGGAGAGCTGGGTAACTGCGAAGCGATGGCGTCCATAGACATGCCACAGTCACAAAGCAAGGCAAGACTGTTACTTGATCCTGGATCCCTGAGAGTAGTCAGCGCTCTCTCTGCGGCCATGAACTTGGCAACAGTGAGGCTTGTGGAAACAATCGGTCCAACAACGACCTGGTCGTGAACAAGCACTGCGATACCTAGCCTTTCCCATAGTTCAGTGCTTTTTAACTGCTGCCTGAAAGAACAGTTAACTTCTGCTCGAAACGAAACACGGATGAGAACGCGCACTTGAAAACCGTCTTGCTACAACCCTTTCCTGCAACCCATTCCACTAGCTCAGATACGGGATCCTTCGCAACCGCAGGGGAGAGCGCCTCTAGAACATCTTCCATGATGTACTCCACTACGCTTGCTGTCTTCTCGTAATCATACCCCGAGTCCACTAACACAGCTCCTAACAGGCTTTCAAACACGTCGCTGAGGACTTTAGGCGGGTCAAACTTCCAGCCCAATCGCACTATTTCTTCGCCTGATACGTTTTCGAGCAAAGGGACGTATTGGTCGATGGCCCGACTTAGTTCCAAGCTGTTCAAAAGTATCCGGTTGTGGAGGCCGAGTTTTCGAACAGCAATATTGGCCAGAGTCGGTGCACAGATGGCTTTCGTGCGGGGAAGAGCAAGTTGGTGCGATGTTGCCTCCGGATATTTGTCGTAGAGATATTTGATGACAACCAAATCAAGAATAGCTGCAACAAATGTTTCTTAGAGGCCTTAACCAGCGACGAAGATAAAACATACCATCTCCCAAAAATTCTAAGCGCTGATACGAAGGCGCTTCAGAGTATGTAACGGACGGGTGGCTAAGACTTTCCAACAGAAGGTGGTTGTGCCGGAATTTATACCCCAGGCTATGCTCCAGGCCCAAGAAAAGAGCAGCAACATCGCTTGGCTGCTGTCCCAATGTATAGCGCATATGCCATGGTAGCGGCCCTCCGAAACCAAGTCCCAGGGCGGTGCCCATTTCCAGCGATGCTGGTATGCCACCAGTGAGAAAACTAGCGCCCAGTAGAGCTTCCATGCAGTCCTGAAGGCTTCGTCGTGGGTACTCCCTAGTCACATATCTAATCGGAGTGGCACCTTCTTGATAAGCCGACGTATCTTCCGGCAGGACGTATCTCCACGTATAGACACTAGGACCCTCACTGCTGACAAAGCGGTCGACACCAAGGTCCAAAGCACGATGCATCAAATAATTGTTGGCCACAAGCTTCTGCCTAAGCTTCGTCAGTTGGCCTTCGTGGCGATGCGGATATTCGTTGAGTAGATGAACAGTGGTACACAGTTGCAGGACAGCATCACCGAGTGTCTCCAAGCGTTGGTTATTGAAGGGTAGCGTTGTTGACGGAATGGAGAAAGCTTCTATCATCAATTTGTCTTCAATGAAAGGAAGTCTGAGTTCAGCTCGGACACAGCGAGCTCTGTAAGTGTTCGTCATACGGTGACATAGGGCTGGTAAGACCTCGAAGGCTTGTCGCACAGAAAATGAAAGTGGGAGCCACATGGACGTTTTCTGCGGTAATAAGCGACCATCCATCGCTGATTGGATTGGGAGTAAGTCTTCCGGAGAAGGGTTCAGCGAATATGATCCCATATTTGACCGCGGCAAGAGCGAGGTCTCCAATAAAGGACCGTCAATTGGAACATTGGCTTGGCGGGTTTTAGTGGACCATTTCGTGATCCAAAAGTCATGATATGTTGGATGACGGCTCTCGCGAGATCCAGGAAGAGGAGAAGACATAGGCGACAAATCTTGACGTATATTCCGCAAAAGATATGTGCTTCCGAAGCGATAGCTGTTGACTATGATCACTTTACCGTAATGCGCGTCTGAAATCTGAGCCCAATCAGTGCTTCCGCGAGGATTATCCAACAAACGGCGGATTTCCACGAAATCAGGATCCCATTTGTCGGTGATGGGAACGACGTAGAAGCTGAGGGAAGGAGAAAAGGACCTCGCAGTAGCGTTGTACCATACCGCGAGTCTGGTAAATTCCTTCATTTCAGCCCGAAGTTCATGTTCAGACTCTGTATCGAAGTGCAGCAACTTGGCGGGTAGAGTCTTCACATGCTTGTCGGCGACGTTCACTTCTTCAGGCACCAAAGCCGTACCGGTGACTAGACCTGCGAGTATCTGGTCGTCAACCACGATTGGATGGAGCCACAGTCTGTCACCCATGCACCATGGATCTCGAACAGGGACAGTCAACATGACCGGAATATTCTTGCGCCTTGCTTTCTGTCCACGGAGGTCTTGCAGGTTTCCTTGATAATCGTCTGTGCTAGTGGGAGCAGGAAGGAGATATTCGTCGAAAACATCCAGTTCCCGAAGACGTTTGACGGCCATGAATGCGACTGCGCGTTTCGCTTCTTTATACGAGCGCTTAGGAGGTCCCATATACACCAGGTCAGCTGACTCAAGGGGTAAAGCTCGAGGCAGCAAGAGTGAAGTCTGAAAGCCTTCTGTGAATTTCGCTTGGTGTGTAGGCGTAAATGCATCGCGAGGGATGAGAGAGCAGAGATAGCTGAGCAAATTCAGCGCGTTGTCGTAGGTGATCATGGCTCCTGTGGATGGCTCGACGTATCGTTCTCGTTCCCGAAGATCGGCTTGGTACATTGCTTCATTCACATACTCTTCATCGTCGTTTTCGTCTTCTTCGACCTCTGGTAACTTTGGGTGGCGCGTCTGATACTCGCGATTCATTCTGGGCTCTTCTGTCTGGAGGGAAAGAAACTTTTCTGCTTGAGCCCTATTATTTTCTTGTATCATGACCAAAAATCGTGCGGTTTCCTTATTTCTTGCTCTGCCTCGAGATTGCACGTACCCCACCATGTCATGGAGATTATCGAATCGCACCACGAGCTCACAATCCTAAATTTTGAATTTCAGGAAGTGTGTGCAAATGGTAATCAAAAGGAACGCACCGGAAAATCTAAACCTTCTTCGGCCACAGATGTAGCTATTACTAGAAAAAGACTGAGCAGTGTTATTGGATATCGATTCAGTTAACGTACGGATGTTGACGGTCCGCTCGCGGAAAAGCTGGACAGGGTTTCCAGAGAACTTATCCGTTTGCTTCGAAACGCCTTCGCGGTTGACTCCTTCACCGACTATGAATGCGCACTTTATCTTCCCCGACAACTCTGGGATAGCTGGGAGAATCTTGGCCAGAGTCGATGCCATTTGCCGTTGCTCGACAAAGATAATACCCTGGAATGAAGGAGTACGGTCGTAATAATCTGCCAGGAGGTCGACGAGGACCTTGACCTTTGGTGTGCACCAGTCAAGAGTGACGGAGATGGGAACCGTTAGTGCCGTAGAGTTCAGCGGAAAGAAGGAGCTGTACTCGTGTAGAATGTCAATTATCAACAGAAGATCTTCAGGGATCGGTTTCCCAGCCAATAAGGGTACCATGTCTATTGGACCATCCTGACCTGATTGTATCATTCGATTCTTGTTTTCAGCAAGAAAAGCTTCAACGTGATACTGGGCTTCCAGAAACAAGAACATAGAAGCGCAGTATGGGCCAAGATTTAATAATGTAGAGGAGTATCGAACTGCAACTTTGGCCCACGGTAAATCCAATTGATCCCATGTGCAGTGATCGATGATTTTGAGGCAATCATAGATTGTAGGTGATGGATAATTGAAGATTTCAGGAGCTGCTGGGTAGTATTTCACTTCCTGAAGGTCGAGTTCGTAATTTATATGTGCGGAAGGTCAGGATTACTCACTTCGTTGGCCTTGGGGGAATATTCCAGCAACTCCTCTACATTCTCCATGACGCTGATCACTTTGGCATGCATATTTGCCTCTAGCGTGGTTATCGAGCTCAAGGGATTTTTGGTATTCCATACCGGCGAGGCTGTCATCCCGAATATTTTTGGGCGCTTAGATATGTCGGCGACCTGAAAATATTCCCGCATGATGCCGTTATACGGGTGATTCTTCCGTGCGTGATGACATTCATCAAACACCATCAGCGATACCTTATCGAAGCTCCAAAGTGAGTGAGTTAGGAGATTGAGGAATATCTGTGCTAATAAAGAAGTCAAATCCATTAAAAAATGCCCGTGTAATAACAAGTATTTCCTACCAGTCAACACTAAGACATCGGTATTGTCAAGTATAAGTTTCCATCTTGGCCTGTCGGTGAAACTTGGCATAGTATCTGCAGCGCCATAAAATTTGTTGATTCTCAGCGGTGTTGCTCTCTTTCTCAGATATTGGTATTGCTGTTCGACAAGAGTAACCTTTGGGACGAGAAAAACAACTAGTTTCCCATTTGAAGAAGACTTCGCAGTCATCCACCTAATTAGAAGTAGGCTGATCAATGTTTTTCCAGAGCCAGTGTTCAAGGCAGCGATGATGTTCTCTGCGATTCATGAGCAAGTGCTTTGTCCGCTATTAAGCTTTGTGCAAATACCTTTCTGGGCCCTTTCGAACACTTCTGTCTGGTAGCCACGAGGAACATCGTTGGGCATCGGATAAGCCTCTGCATCGGTCCACTCATTGAGAAGTGTCATATTTTGAGTAGGCAATTCCGAACACGCCGTCGGTAGAACGTTGAGAAACTCCAGCGGCTTTCCCTGTTTAGAGAGGGGATTTGCTACACCAAGATTTCGATAAGTCGTGGTGGCTGGAGATAATCAAAAGCAGGATTCCATTCATAGCACCTTGACTCGAGTTGAATGGTTGTAATCTATATTATAATGAGACACTTCCTGGGAAAGTTCAAAGTTTACGTAATATATTTACGTAATCAAAATCCTTCCCATGCT